>JBBBDQ010001063.1:1715000-1887500 GCA_037127315.1 Ascarosepion bandense | reverse complement strand
AGCTAGCTAGCTCTCCCGGTAAAGGTCTCGTAAACTTCATACTGTGCTGGTTTTTCAGGGATTTTTGGAGGTATCTAGTCTACAGTCAAACGATCCTGAGGGAATTCGTAGTTCTACCATAATTCATTACTGGCGACCACAATCTTAGCCACCCAAGACATTCAGACGACACGGAGTTGATAGAATCCATGGAAAAGAAGTTATAAAAACGCCTACAGAAGGGAGTGAAGGACATCGAACAGCAAAGTCTGCACATCAGTTGTTAAAAAACGAAATGTGGGCAAGTCGGCAAAATGAACAGCGCCCAACGGTGAACGACGAATTCGAAACTGCGCTGAAATAGCAAAAGATGCCTTGCGAAGCTAAGCAACACGAAAACTACGTTACAAATAAAGAAAAAAAAATGAAAGCACTGGACTGTTATATAGTATTCCTTCTTTATGGCAGTAAATACTGAACAATGTCCTCACAGATGAAGAAGAGACTTGAAGCAGGAGAAACAAAGGAAAATGACTGGATTCTAAAGTAATATCATTCATTCTATATGTATAACACGATCCACAGACGTACCTTGACCAATCCTCCTTGACCCTTAACCAGTCCGCCCAAATTGTGTTTGTTGATCTTAGAGCGGCCAAAGTAAGATTCCCCTGGCTAAGTTAGCCCTGACACGCGTGAGGTCGAGTATATATTTAAGACAAGATTTCTCTATCATTTTACTGCATTCATAATTAGATTTTTCTTTAAGTTCCTGAATATTTCTTGGGAGCATCTGATAAACAACTGAATTCAAACGATCGCACAGAAAAAAAAAATTCAAGCGTCTGATGACTTCGATTGCTACACAATAGGACCTTTTCGACCAATCGATTAATCGCTATGGTGCGCCCTGTATATGTAACATTGGACACTTTGGTCAACACCAAGCGACGATAGTCTGTTTCATGCTTAAACACAATCTTCAAGCCATGTATGTTGTTTTTAGGCTCGACTATTTATATATGCTGTTCAGTAGTGTATTATGGATAGCAAGGTCTCTTCTATTATCCAAACGGCGGTAATGCGGATGTTTCAGATTACTCTAGAAGCTATTGAATAGGAAATAATTGTTCATTGGAATACTGTTAATTGTAGCCATTTTATAGCGTTGTTAAACTTTTAATTATTATTGATTACGTAATTATTTATTGCTGATGAGGTTCATTCCATTTATTTGTGTTTCTGGTTGCATTTGTAGTTTAGTTATTTTATTATTATTTACTTAATTTGTTAATTTATTTATTCAGGGCTCTGTCTCTAGGGATACTTCACATGTCCATCGTTCGCTACCTCGTCTAGAAAGCGGGTCCTCTTGGTGAACATGCCTTGTTCACCCGACCTGCCCTCGTGTATTTTTTTCCTTTTCCCCACGATAACATGACTTATAAAGGGTACCCGTTTTCCGGACGTGGAAGCCATCAATAAGGTCGTGTCAAGGAAGCTGCGGAGAATCCGTGCGGAAATAAAATCAATGACAATCATGGATGAAACAGAAATAACGGATTAATGATGGCATCGGAAAACAGTAAAGAAAATAACAAAATAAGAAAAATGCTTTTCAAACTCTTCAAAAGCCTCGAGTTTGAAATAGAAGTTGAAATGAACAAAAAAAAAAGTTGTCCAGTAGATTTTAACCTACAAACTGGCAGTGTTTCTCTATATATCTAAACTTATTTATAAATGGAACTTTGTCCTCTGTATGTGTGTGTGTCCGTTACCAATAGACCCCGAAACGGCTGAACCGATTTTCTTGAAATTTCACACAGTTGTACTATAAGCGTCTGTGAGTTTTCTTAGCTAGGTTTTGTGTCGAGGTACCCCCGATAAATATCGAAAATCGATAATCGAAAAACTCGGGTTATAGAAGGAGTTGTCCGATTTTAATCAAATTTGATACACTCATAGACAAAGATATAAGAAACGATATTCAGTAGTTTCAAGGTTGCAGTTCTTACAATAGTGCAGAAAATCGATAATATATATATATAAAAGGCAAGATGTTTGTGTGTCTGTCTGTTTATCTGCCTGTATGTCTGTATCTTTTTCAACCCTTTCATTTTAGTTTTTGTTTTGGGTTTGGCTCTAAGTAGGTATAATTGTAGTTCTTAGTCTCAGCCATGATACCAGAGGATTTATTTAGCCTTCAAAATTCAGTTTACGACGAAAAATTTATTTGATATGGATACCAGGAAATCAAAATTTGACTTACATCCATTCATTTTTCTTTCAGTCTACCGTTTCGCTTTAACTGGAAACAACTATTGCTTTTTAGTCTTTTGTGCCAACGTCCAAAGAGTCTGAGTTCCAGAACCATGGATTAGTTTTAAAGCTTTCATTACACCCGAGCAATGCCGGGCTATACTGCTAGTGAATTATATTTGAATATTTTCCCATATATGATTTACATTTGAATGTCGGAATCAATATACTTGCTTATTAAAGAACCAATATGGTGGGGAAGACAGAAAATTTATCATAGAGATGTGTCTAACTAAACTAATCAGAATGAATGTCGACTTTGAAAATTTAAAATCCCTGTTAAATGTTACGGGATGTCGTGTATTTATACACGCCTGAGGAAAACTGTCATTTTTACGGCTAGACTGCTTTCTTCCAGCAAGATGCATACATTTTAGTTACGAAGAAATACCCTTACAGTTATATGTATACCTCTTCTTTATTTTCCTAAAACAATTATTTTAGACCTGTCTGATAGGGACGTTTGGTATAATTAAAATATTTTTATATTTTTAACGTATAGTTTTCTACATTCAAATGCAAATCGTTATCACCAAACTTATTGAACATTTCCTGATGACGAGAAGAAAACTTTAAATCTCAAAGCATAAAAATTTCGTTGTCGTAATGTAAATTAAATTAATCTATATTTATAAAAGTGATGAGGGTGGACGTTGTGTAAGTATTGTTTGTTTGATAGATTCCACTTAGTGCCTGCATTTTGCGGTCTAGCTCGACAGGAGTTGCGCTCAGACGTAGAACAAAATTTTTGAGCGCTAACGGCACCTTGAAAGTTTTCAGAAAGTCAAAACTAAGGGTAGGAAAATATATATTATCACTCCACAAAGTCGGGGACCAGTTTATGTATTGATTATAATGCAGAATCGATCACCCCACTTTATATTATCTATATCTATATATGTTGCCCCTCTCCCTCCAATCCTAATCCAATAGAGACATTCGACATCGTTATCTATATCTATAAAAGTGACGCGGGTGGATGTTGTGTAAGCATTTGTTTGTTTGATAGATTCCACTTAGCGTCTGCATTTTGCGGTCTAGCTCGACGGGAGTTGCGTTCAGATGTAGATCAAAATTTTAGAACGCTAACAACTTGAAATTTTTCAGAAAACCAAAATTAGGGGTAGAAAATATATATTATCACCCCACAAAATCAGCGATCAGTTTCTGTATTGATTATAATATAGAATTGATCACCCCTCTTTATATCATCTGTTGTCCACCCTAATTCAATAGAGACATTCTACATTATTATCTATATCTGTAAACGTGACGATGGGGGACATTGTGTAAGTATTTGCTATGTAAATTCATCATATGTTTTTATTCTTATTATTCCTTAAACTACTCGAATGAAACCGAGCTAAATTGCTAGTTTTAAATAAAAACAAATTTAATTATATACGAGTGTCATTCAATAAATAAGGTGAAGTTTTCGGTATAAGAACTTCTAATACAGATAGAAGCTTACTTTTTTTAAATTTTTCAACGTAGTCTCCCAGCAGTGTCACACACATTTCCCATCTGTGCACAAGCTTCCGTATTCCCTCAGCGTAAAAATCTTTGGACTGGTGTCTCAGCCAATCGCTCACAGCACTTTTGACTTCATCGTCACTTTCAAACTTCGTGCCTCTCGTGAACGCTTTCAAGGGACCAAACAGCTGAAAGTCTGAAGGGGCAAGGTTTGGGCTGTAAGGAGGATGAGGAAAGACAACTCGACCCTCTTCTGTTTTTGCTCTGCAGTAAGCATCTTTGGCACCCACCGACAGGCAAGGTCATCATGGACAATTTTGTGTGCTGTCCCGACAGATTGACTCAAAGTCCTTGCAATGTCATCTACTGTCACCCTTCTGTAGATTGATTGAGGTCATTGACTGATTCGATTACCTCAGGAGACTTCATTTCTGTAGGCCTCCCAGGCCTGTCTTCGTCCTCAACACTGCTCCGTCCTTCTTTAAACAATTTAGCCCACTTGTAGACATTTTTTGGCTGAAACATCTGGCACCATACACAGTTGACATTCTCCTATGAATTTCAACTGGTTTGCACCCTTCAGCAAGCAAAAACTTGATAACTGACTTCTGTTCAATCCTGGAGTATGCTTTTTGGTCGGCCATCTTTGTTAATCTCCAAAACTCTCAAAGTTTTTTTCAATCTACAAAAAAATTAAGTCCCTTTGAAAAATAAGCACAGGAAAAGAATTTAAAAAAAGAAGTAAGCTTCCGTTTATATTAGAAGTCCTTATACCGAAAAATCCACCTTATTTATTGAATGACCCCTGTATATATATTTTATTTTTTATTAGAATGGTTTGCATCGTGTATATATATATATACATATTGAAAGAAACCACTCTTTTAACGTTGAATATGACAGACATGGAAAATTTGATGAGCTTTTCTAAAGTTTTTAAGTTTTTCAATTTGGTGTGGATGGGGGAATGCTTTTGAAAATTATCCGTCGTGTTTATTGCCTCAAGCGTTATCGGGCACCTCTGCGGCCATTTTCATGGGGTTTGTTAAATGTTGTTAATTTCTTTTGACGGTTATCCTTTTAAATCTATTTGCGTGATGTCTATAGAGTTGTAACGTTTATTCCGGTACCTCGAAAGGAAGGAATTCAAGTTGGTGACTTTTTATTTTAAAAACAAAATATTGAACACGTTATTTCCGTTTTTAAATAACCTTAGATTTATACTAGGTGCAAGATGTTTCATATAGATTGCTTCTTCCAAAGCGAGATATTTTCGGTTACGGGATTTATAAAGGATGATCGTTTTGTCAATCAGGATTTTATTTTTATGCTTAACCATTTCACGAGACCACCAATAGTGCGCAGGGATTTACAGCAAAAAAAAAAAAAAAAAAAAGTCTGGGTACAGGGCGTATTGGGGAAAGGGTAAAAGATGGACGGGATTCAAGAATATAGAAAATGGTAATTGACGCTGCATTTAATATTTGTTAGATTGTAGCTATCAGGGAAGCAAGGAAACGGATGGGAGTTCCACAGCGGAGAAGTGCGAGAAAAGAAACTGTTACACTACTGGGTTACTACAGTATAAACATATATATATATATATATATATATATATATATATATACTTATTTATAAATGTGTGTGTGTGTGTGTCCGTTACCTATAGACTCCGAAATGGCTGAACCGATGTTCTTGAAAATTTACACAGTTGTACCATAAACGTCTGCAAGTGTTCTTAGCTAGGTTTTGTGTCGAGGTACCCCCGATAAATATCGAAAATCGATAATCGGAAAAATCGGGTTAGAGAAGGAGTGGTCCGATTTTAATCAAATTTGATGCACTCATAGACAAAGACATAAGAAACGATATTCAGAAGTTTCAAGGTTGCAGTTCATGCAGTAGTGCAGAAAATTTGATATCGATACCAGGAAATCAAAATTTGACTTACATCCATTCATTTTTCTTTCAGTCTACGGTTTCACTTTAACTGGAAACAACTTTTGCTTTTTAGTCTTTCGTGCCAACGTCCAAAGAGTCTGAGTTCCAGGACCATGGATTAGTTTTAAAGCTTTCTTTACACCCGAGCAACGCCGGGCTATACTACTAGTATATATATATATATATATATATATATATATGTTACAATTAGTCACATGAGGTTTTTTAAAGAATTTGCCTAAGCAGTTACTTCCCCACCACCTACCACTACTAACTTAAGAGTCAAGCCACATACCTCACACTAGTAAAGAAAAAAGTTTTATTTGACTTTACACACACACACACACACACACACACACACACACACACACACACACACACACACATATATATATATATATCAACTTATTTATAAATGGAACTTTGTGTGTGAGTGTGTGTGTGTGTGTGTGTGTGTGTGTGTGTGTGTGTGTGTGTGTGTGTGTGTGTGAGTCCGTTACCTATAGACTCCGAAACGGCTGAACCAATTTTCTTGAACCTTTACACAATTGTAGTATAAGCGTCTGCGAGTGTTCTTAGCAAGGTTTTGTGTCGAGGTACCTCCGATAAATATCGAAAATCCAAAATTGAAAAAATCGGGTTACAGAAGGAGTGGTCCGATTTTAATCAAATTTGATACACTCATAGACAAAGTCATAAGAAACGATATTCAGAAATTTCAAGGTTGCATTATATATATATATATAAAAGGCAAGATGTTTGTGTGTGTGTGTCTGTTTATCTGCCTGTTTGTCTGTATTTTTTCTGCCCTTTTATTTTAGTTTTTGCTTCGGGTTTTGTTCTAAGTAGGTATAATTGTAGTTCTTAGTCTCACCCATGATACTATTTACTCAGAGAACTTATTTAGCCTTCAAAATTCAGTTTCCGACGAAAAAAATCTTATTTGATATCGATACCAGGAAACCAAAATTTGACTTACATTCATTCATTTTTCTTTCAGTCTATGGTTTCGCTTTAACTGGAAACAACTATTGCTTTTTAGTCTTTCGTGCCAACGTCCAAAGAGTCTGAGCTCCAGGACCCTGGATTAGTTTTAAAGCTTTCATTACACCCGAGCAACGCCGGGCTATACTGCTAATATATATATATATTGTCATTCGCAGACAGATCTGTTTCGCTGAATCACAGCTCATCATTACGGTTAGACGATTGCTTTTTTACCTAGGATAGAATCCCGACCGAATTGGCGTCAGTCGGCCATTCTACCTCTGGGCTATGGGCGTTCGGTGGAAGAAGGCAGACTTTTTAGCGCATATATTATCATTATATGCGCCCAATAGCCAGAGTGCTCTAATTCATTTTACTGAAAGAGCGATACGTATATATATATATATATATATATATATATATATATATATACACACACACATATATATATGGATTAAAAAGAGATAAGCGGAAAACGGTACTTCGTCTTAGCCGACGTGTTTCATCATCTGACAGAGGCAATCGATATGTAACTATAAACAAAAGCAAAATGTTGTTAGTTACTTAAAAAAAATTAAATTAAAATAGGACTGTGGCTGCCAAGGTTCATATAAATTGTCACGAGCCGAGATTGTCTTGATTGTGAGGAATATGGAAAATCTTTCTTCAAGTCTCATACCATACTTACTGAAATCAAAATTTGACTTACATCCATTCATTTTTCTTTCAGTCTACGGTTTCGCTTTAACTGGAAACAACTTTTGCTTTTTAGTCTTTCGTGCCAACGTCCAAAGAGTCTGAGTTCCAGGACCATGGATTAGTTTTAAAGCTTTCTTTACACCCGAGCAACGCCGGGCTATACTACTAGTATATATATATTTTTTTTTTCACGAGCCGAGATTGTCTTGATTGTGAGGAATATGGAAAATCTTTCTTCAAGTCTCATACCATACTTACTGGTCTTTCATTATGAAATGTTCGAGATGCTGAGTAACGTAATTTAATATAACATTTCAGCTAACATTAGTGAATTTTTTATGAGCGTCTTGCAATTTGAAATATTTTCGAGTAATTGACAGCATTTTGGTTTTGTTTTCCAATTTACATTGGACAAAATAATTGCCTTGAAAAAGTCTGCCAGATGACGAAACGCGTTGGCTAAGACGAAGTACCGTTTTTCTTTTCTCTCGGTTTTTTTCTATGCCCTTGTCATGTCTGATGGCCTGGGGATTTGTGACAATTTTTTCTATGGCCTAAAGATTGGCGACAATCCGTTCACTGGTTTGAAGATTGGCGACAGTATGTTTGATGGCCTGGGGATTCATGACTCTTTTTCAATGGCCTAAAGATTGGCGACAGTCTGTTCAATGGTTTGAAGATTGGCGACAGTATGTTTCATGGCCCGGGGATTCATGACTGTTTTACAATAGCCTAAAGATTGGCAACAGTCTGTTCAATGGTTTGAAGACTAGCGACAATCTGTTTCATGGCCTGGGGGTTTGTGACAGTTTTTTCTATGGCCTAAAGATTGGCGACAATCCGTTCACTGGTTTGAAGATTGGCGACAGTATGTTTCATGGCCTGGGGATTCATGACTCTTTTTCAATGGCCTAAAGATTGGCGACAGTCTGTTCAATGGTTTGAAGATTGGCGACAGTATGTTTCATGGCCCGGGGATTCATGACTGTTTTACAATAGCCTAAAGATTGGCAACAGTCTGTTCAATGGTTTGAAGACTAGCGACAATCTGTTTCATGGCCTGGGGGTTTGTGACAGTTTTTTCTATGGCCTAAAGATTGGCGACAATCCGTTCACTGGTTTGAAGATTGGCGACAGTATGTTTCATGGCCTGGGGATTCATGACTCTTTTTCAATGGCCTAAAGATTGGCGACAGTCTGTTTAATGGTTTGAAGACTAGCGACAGTCTGTTTCATGGCCTGGGGGTTTGTGACAGTTTTTTTTCAATGGCCTAAAAATTGGCGACTGTCTGTTCACTTGTTTGAAGATTGGCGACAGTATGTTTCATATCCTGGGGATTCATGACTGTTTTTCAATGGCCTAAAGATTGGCGACAGTCTGTTCAATGGTTTGAAGATTGGCGACAGTCTGTTTCCTGGCCTGGGGATTTGTAACAGTTTTTTCTATGGCCCAAAGATTGGCGATAGTTGTTCAATGGTTTGAAGATTTGCTAAAGTCTGTTTCATAGCATGAAAATTGCGTTAAACCATGAAACAAACTTGCACCACTCGCAGTTGTACTTTTATATTTACAGAGACCTTCTTACTCATTCTCACTTTCTCTCTCTATTTATGCATGTGTATGAGCCGCTTATATATAACAGGCTAAGATTTCCCTGCTCTGATTCCATGTGCCTATGGCTTAGGAGTTAGGGACTCCGACTGACACCAAATTAGCACAGTTTTGATTCCTGCAGAAGCAAGTGGATGTCTAGCCACTCTGATGAGCAGTGATACAGCGAAACAGGCTTGTACGTGGATGACGAGTATATACAGATATATATTAATGCCACCCCACCAAAAAAAATTGTTTTTTAAGTCTGTTCTCCTATTCTTCAAATTAGAAGTTACTTAATTCTGATTGGTCCACACTGTCTATGCGACAGTACCTCCCTCATTAAGGGGTTTGGCTTGTTTTTAACCTTTTAAAATTCTTCACTTGAAATGATGTATTTCATATTATTTTTTAATGTTTATTGCCAAGTGAATAATTCTAAATGAAAATGGAATGGTTCTTTTGTTAATATTGAACAATAACATGTGCATCAAATGAATTTATAAATTTTTAATAATTACCGATATTGCAGTTTCATCAATGAAAAAATGAAGAAAATTTAGGCTGATTCGGACGAGTTCATCTTTGCTTTCCTGCCCTGTAAAATTTTGCAAAGTAATAACAAAAGAACCATTCTATTTTCATTTAGAATTATTCACGTGCCAATAAATACTAAAAATAGTATGAAATACATTATTTCTTTTAAAAAACTGGGGTGGACCAGTAGTGTATATATATATATATATATATATATATATAGAGAGAGAGAGAGAGAGAGAGAGAGACAGACAGACAGACAGAGACAGATTGAGAGAGAGAGAGTTATTGCAAATATATATATATATATATATATATACATATTTATTGAAATATATATATGTATTATATAGTTGTTGCAAATATATATATATATATATACACACACACACACACACACACACACACATATATATATATATATATATATTGCAAATCGCCTGAAGACACCATTCATGTTAGAAAAGTGGTTAGCGAAATAACTCGTTTAAATAAGGAAAATATTCAAAAGTTCTACAATATAATTGTATCGAACACTTTTTTATACAAATGTGTACTGGTCTAACTCTATTCTGACCAAAAACTAAGTATTAAACAGTCAATATATATATATATATAAATTTTGTGTATCGAGGCAGCAGAAAATTTTCTAAACATATATTGTTAAATCTAAGAGACAATGAATGTCTATTATGTTTAATCATGAGCCGTTCTAAACATCGTATTTTGGCTTTAATTTCAGTTGTAAATAAAGACAAAAATTCTCCAACATATCAAACAGATTTTTGGCAACAATACAATAATACTCACTCATACACACAGTAAAAAGAACCTTCAGATATTGGAGGCCATCTACGTTAAATTAAAACTACCTGCACTTAATAAAATCACCTTTAAATCTGGTCATAACACATTACATTGCATTTAAATATATGGTTCTGTTATCATTTCGAACTCTCACGCGGTGTGACGTCATAGAACCGTATTAAAAATTTACGAACTGCGTTTGCTATTTTTGGTAACTGTTATCGTTGCTTAGCAAAGTTTTGCGTCAACACAAAATAAAATCGTCGGTGATGGTGGGTGTTTTTGTAACCTCTCTGAAGATGGCTCATGTGAGCCAAAAGCTTAGAACCAACTTAAAAAAATATCCAAATGTTGGAGAATTTTTGTCTTTATTTTCACCTGAAATTAAAGCCAAAATACGATGTTTAGAACGGCTCATGATTAAGCATAATAAACATTTATTATCTTTTATACTTAACAGTATATGCTTAGAAAAAAATATATATATAGTTGAATCAGTGTCCGAAGCTTAATGAGTGGATATAAATAGGTTTTGAGTAAGCCAATTCGCTCAAACTGTCTCTGAATGAGGCTCTTCCTAAGTATTTATCTAACGCTAAAATCGTCTTGATTGCCTTATCCTTAAAACCTAATGAAACAGCCCTTACAGCGGTGTATACCTGTTACTCTAATTAATCAACAGTGATGAATAATACGTCAGTCCCGTAAGGTATATGACCAGCTGGTTAGGCTCAGGCAATTGCTAAAGAAATTTGAACAGAATGTTTACCGCATCACATCTTGATTAAATTTAACATATATTTGAATTTAATTTAATGATTGAGATTCTTGAGCCCACATTTCTAGAATTTTAATTTTGTATCCCAAGTCTTAAAGGTGCTCTGCGTTTTTTTTTTTTTGAAATATAAAAAGCTGTGTTCATAATAATAGATCATCTAAAAATATATTTGCGACAAACATTGATGCAATATAATTCGCATACATTTGGATAACTCGAAATTATCCGTAAAAAGGTATTTCATAGGTAAAAGACTTATGAAGCAACAGACATATTTACATCAGATATTGACGCAATATAGCGGTAATGCTTCAATCAATGTCTACAGCGCCGAGTCATGAATCGAGGAAAAACCAACATTTGCTTTATCACAAAAATAAAAATAAAAAAACAATAATTCATATCTGGTAATTTTTTTTTGGTTTTCGTTGTTTTTGTTTTTTTGTTTTTTGTTTTTTTTTACGTCCAGCATTTTCTTTTGATTTATAAAAGGTAAGAGAACATCTCCTGGGATAGTTGACCTTTTTCCTGACATTTCGGCAAGAGTAGAGCGAAGGCATTTTGACCGGCATCTTCACGACTCATCCTTCTGTTCATTTCTACTCGAGCGCCTCTTTAACTCAGAAACCAAAAAGCCGACAGCTAAGACAGAGTATGTTCACTCCCAGCCTGCCACCCTACCCACCTTACTTCGAAACAGGATCTCCTTACCACTCGCATTTTCTTCTGTTTATCCTGAAAGCCGAAGCGAATTCTGTGTCAGAATTAGTGTTGAATCGCGTCAAATGGCGCTTACCGGCCAGCAAGGCCTTCGGGGCGTCTTGGCCTCTCGGTGCGTGTTGCTCTGTTTATAGAACGGAAGAAAGCTGAAAGAGGGTGAAGGATAAACAATATGGCGGACTTAAATTTTTTGATGTTTTATTTTAAAACTATGGTCTATTCTTTATTAAATTTTTTCCTCGTTTTTTCCCTACTTATTCTATCTTTTAGCTGTCTGATTCGAAATAATATTTCTATATTTTATTTATTTATTCTTACTTGTTTTTTAAAAATATTTTTAGAAATTATCCTTCACCAGTTAAGATAAAACATATCAAGGTGCATGAAGATTATTTTTTTTAGTCTTTATAGATCATTACTCAAAAAATATTTCATGTACATACCTATTATTTATCAATGATACCAACACAAGCCTACAAAAATAAAAGAAAAAGAAATAGAATGTTTTGGTTAATTTTGCCGAGTCCAAAAATAACGTCAATTTTCCATCATTAGCTTTAGTTTTTCGTCTCTAGAAGACCATATCCAGCGCAAAAAGGGCCATAATTCGGTTAGGTCACTGTAAATGGGAAGAGAAAAATAAATAAATGCTCATTTGAAACTTAAGCACAGTCTTAGTGGGAAATAAAACACGGATTCTAAAGACAACAGAAATATGACTCTGATATAACTTTGGTTTGATTTGGTTTTATTTGTTGATTCATTTAACCAGCCTATCAACCTTCATTAGGTCATTTAATGCTGAAAATCGTTTAGATTTGTTTTATTATTTTTGTTTGTTTATGTTTTTTCAAAAAAGTTTTGTTGGTAAGATTTTTCATTCCAAAAAGGTTTTGTTGGTAAGATTTTTCATTCCAAAAAGGTTTTGTTGGTAAGATTTTTCATTCCAAAAAAGGTTTTGTTGGTAACATTTTTCATTCCAAAAAGGTTTTGTTGGTAATATTTTTCATTTCAAAAAGGTTTTGTTGGTAACATTTTTCATTCCAAAAAGGTTTTGTTGGTAACATTTTTCATTTCAAAAAGGTTTTGTTGGTAACATTTTTCATTTCAAAAAGGTTTTGTTGGTAACATTTTTCATTCCAAAAAGGCTTTGTTGGTAACATTTTTCATTCCAAAAAGGTTTTGTTGGTAATATTTTTCATTAAAAAAGTTTTGTTGGTAAATACTTTCATAGCATTTTGACCCCAGTTTTGGGGTTATCTATTTACCCACAGCTGGGACCCTAACAGGTGCTACCACTCTAGGTCAGGGTGGACCTGGGAACAACAGCAATTAAGAGGTGGTTCCATACTCCTCACAGCCTCCTAATCAGAGGCCTTGCTGCCGGATGCAGTTTAAGGTCATACCAAAGACCCGGATATTACTTTGGAAATCCTGACGAAAATTTGATTTAAATTCTGATATCCAAGAACACCAAGAAAGAAAGAAGTATTTAAAACCTCAAAGTAAGGACCACGTATGTATTCACCTCAGGACTGGTGATATTCTTTCACCACCGATCGGAACTAGAACTTCCACCAATCGTGATGAACGGACCTGTTCCCTCGGGGAAGGGGCGTGTATTGAGCGCCTATTGGGATTCAAGCCAGACCTCAAGAAATCGTACATACGAGCCCTCACTAAAAATACTGGAAAAAATTGTTGGTTCCCTGTAACACTCTATCAGTTTTTTGGGGGGTGTTTCCATGGATACCATGGAGCGAGCATCTGAGCAACGATGAGGTTTTGGAGAGGATGGAAACGAAAAATAAACTGATGCTTAACACCAAGAAAAGACATCTGAAATTCCTGGGAAATGTAATGAGGAAGGAGGGCTTGGAGAATCTGATACAACAGACAGAGGGAAAGGGAGACAGAAGAAAACGGCGTAAGATAATTGACGGGCTTGAGCAAGTGGATGTCAGAGCAGGGTTTGGGTAGGTATAATGAGAAAGCGTGCTAAGGGTTAGAGAGATGAAGGGACACGGCACATAGAAGAAGTTGCAGTGCAATGGATATCGGCTTGGAATGAGAAGTCTTAGAACCGAGTTCGAATTCCGGTGGAATTTCTTTCATTCACTTGCGCACAAATGTCCTTGGGGAAGATATTAATTCATCTCTTCTCCTTGCAGCTATGGGTTGAATAGCGAGTTAGATTTGGTTCTACAGGCTTCTTGATAATCAGCCCCCACCCCGTAGAAATAAATGGGAAAATCTTCTACCTTCAGTCATGTCGCGAAAGAGACATGATCGCCCAAGCGTGTATCACGTATGTCAGTTCACTGACTGTATCAATATGGCGTCATTTAAGTATGGTATACTGTTAAAAATTGTATCCACAATAAGTTAATCGTTCTAGGCCTCTTAGAATTGTTTCGCTGTAAAGGCTGAATAAATCCGGTGAGAAGCTTTGCATAATTTTTTGCATGATAGACTTAATTGGAGTAGACAGACTTAACTATCGCCCGGTTAACACTCCACCCACGTATATTGAACAGGTGAAGAGGCTCATCCCTTGTTCCCTGTTTAGGATGTGGTTCCTGGCTTTCTTTTGTTTTTTTTTTCCAATCTTCTTTCACTTTCTTTTTTCTTTTCTCTCTATTTTTTTTTGTTCTCAATTGGAGTAGATAGAATTGACTATCGCCCGGTTCACACTCCACCCACATCTTTTGAACAGGTGAAGAGACTCGTCCCTTGTTTCCTGTTTAGGATGTGGTACCCGGCTTACCTTTTCTTTTTTTTTTCTTTTTTTTTTCCTATCTTTCACTTTTTTTTTCTTTTCTCTTTTTTTCTTCTTTTTTTCTCAATTGGAGTAGATAGAATTAACTATCAAGGCTCATCCCTTGTTTCCTGTTTATGATGTGGTTCCCGGCTTTCTTTCTTTTTTTCCAATCTTCTTTCACTTTCTTTTTTCTTTTCTCACTCTCTTTTTTTTTTTTTGTTCTCAATTGAAGTAGATAGAATTAACTATCGCCCGGTTCACACTCCACCCACATCTTTTGAACAGGAGAAGAGGCTCATCCCTTGTTCCCTGTTTAGGATGTGGTTCCTGGCTTTCTTTTTTTCCTATCATTCTACTCTTAAATAGCCCCATGCGCATCAGTGGCGTCACCGCTTTGCTTGGGGTGATATGATTAAAAAAAAGATACATTCTGAATTCATTTTTTATCCTGTCAATTTGCACCTTGTCCATATTCTTGATTATTCTTGTATCTTTCTAAAATGAATCAAGTTTTCCGAACAGTTCAAGTAGTTCTTTGTATTGTACCTAATCAAATGCATTTGCCTAGCTTATCTAATCTATCTAAACTTATTTATAAATGGAACGTTGTCTGTGTGTGTGTGTCCGTTAACTATAGACTCCGAAACGGCTGAACCAATTTTCTTGAAAATTTACACAGTTGTACTATAAGCGTCTGCGAGTGTTCTTAGCTAGGTTTTATGTCGAGGTACCCCACCCCGATAAATATCGAAAATCGATAATCGAAAAAATCGGGTTATAGAAGGAGTGGTCCGATTTTAATCAAATTTGATGTGCTCATAGACAAAGACATAAGAAACGATATGCAGAAGTTTCAAGGTTTCAGTTCTTACAATAGTGCAGAAAATTTGATATCGATACAAGGAAATCAAAATTTGACTTACATTCATTCATTTTTCTTTCAGTCTACGGTTTCGCTTTAACTGGAAACAACTATTGCTTTTTAGTCTTTCGTGCCAACGTCTAAAGAGTCTGAGCTCCAGGACCATGGATTAGTTTTAAAGCTTTCATTACACCCGAGCAACGCCGGGCTATACTACTAGTCAAACGTACGTATACGTCCTTTGGCATTTGTTTGCTTGCTTTGTGTTATGATGAAACACAATTATTTTTATTTTTTTTAATCATATCACCCAACCAAGGTGGTAACGCCACTGATGTGCAGGGGGCTACATAGGAGTGAAAAGATTGTAAAAGAAAAAGCCGGAAACCGAATTGTACCTCAGATAATGAACGCTCCCTCCTATATTAATAAGAGTTAAAAGAATTTAACTCGAAAAATTCTTGGAAAGTTCATAGGAGTTCCTAGAGAGTTCTTTAGAGTTCTATTGGAGTTCAGTAGAACTACTAGGCAGTTGATATTAGTCGGCAGTTAGCCGAATACTAAGGAGTCAGCTTGTCAGTGGAAGATTACCAAGTTCCTAACATTTTGGGTACGTTAAGTCGATTAGCAACCGACATAGCACGATTATAACCTTCAGTGTGAAAGCTACTCCACGACACCTTGTTAGGATTATGACTATTAAGTTAAAATTTCTTCATCTTTAACGAGAACGTGGTGTTTTTGCTGTTTCTGCTTTTTATCTAATAAGCTCCTGGAATCTGTATTATAAGATAAATTACGTGGCTCATTAAGTGGATATACCGAGAGAGTTTGTATTACTTTGTACCTGTCTTCTTCTAAACTACTGTTAAGGTACCCTATCTATAGGAATGAACTCTTCCTCCTAGCGTATATTAATCTGCGTGACTTCCGTAACGTAACTGAGTGACAGTCTAGAGACAGTCAAGACGCAGCGCAATTATACCGTTCAGATTTACACTTCTATTTGCTGATTACTAACACTTATTATTGTATATATTGTTCTGTTATTCTAGTACACTGTTTGAACCTACCTCTTTGTTTCCGTGTCTTTCTACCTCGCAGGCTTCAACAAATTGGCGACGATGATTTCACCACAACAACTACTAAAGTTATTTGGTATATCTTGTATCTATATAAAAATCTGTAATGTGATAGATTCCTACTTGGCAGCTCAGATACAGTCAATTTCTCACCGACGCAATGTGGCTTCCCTGTGTCTCTTCTACGTATAATTTCACGGCTTCTGCTCCGATGAATTTAGCTCACTGGTGCCCACTATATATAAATTTACTCGAGCCACAAGATTAGAAACCCTTTTACTGTGAAACCAATAAATTGTAAACGAAAATTCTATTCCAACAGCTTCTTTTCTCGAACTTTCCGCCTGTGGAATTCCCTTCCATTTACTTGATTTCCCGACAGCGATAATCTGTAAGAATTTAAATGTAAAGTCAATCGTCATCTCCTATCTCACTAACCTGAATCCTCTCTCTCATGCTTTTTTCTCCGCCCACTCCACTTTCATCAGTATTCTCATCCTTTTCTTACCCACCTCCTGACTCTTCCTATAACCTGTGACTCTTTCTCATAACTTTCCTCCTATGTAACCCCC
This sequence comes from Ascarosepion bandense, assembly GCA_037127315.1. Taxonomy (NCBI): domain Eukaryota; kingdom Metazoa; phylum Mollusca; class Cephalopoda; order Sepiida; family Sepiidae; genus Ascarosepion; species Ascarosepion bandense. The sequence continues at coordinate 1,870,389 of JBBBDQ010001063.1, read as the reverse complement.
TACACAACAGTGGCAGTAAAATGCCTTGCTTGGGGCGATATGATTATAAAAAAAAATCTTGCTGACTTTGCATCCTCTCTCTCATGCTCCTTTCTCCATCCACTCCATTCTCATCAATATTCTCATCCTTCTCTTACCCACTTCCTGACACCCCCTATAACCTGTTACTCTTTTTCATAACTTTCCCCCTATGTAAACCCCTGCACGACAGTGGCAGTAAAATGCCTTGCTTGGGGCGATATGATTATAAAAGAAAAAATTGTTTTATCCGGAAATCTTTCGATTACGAAATAATGATTTATAATATTATGTCTCGCTTAGGTTCCTCATCGTGACCTCAATGTTCTTTCTTTTTTCTTATATTTTCTATATTTTTCTTTTCTATTAAATTTTCCTTCTTTCTTTCTTTCTTTCTTTCTTTTATTTTAGCAATTTCTTTTCATTTTTATTCACTTTCTTTCTTTCAAACCTTTCATTCTTTTTTCTATCAAGTTTTTTAAAATAGTAATTCTTTCTTGTTATTTATTTCTTTTTATCAAGTTCTTTCTTCCTTTCTTTCTGTCGGGTCTTTTCTTACTCTATGGTCTTTTTTCTTTCATTTTACCTTCTTTATTTCTTTCTCTTTTATTTCTTTCTTTCTATATATAATTTCTTTCTTTCTTTCTTTCTTTCAAACGTTTCTTTCTTTCTTGCTAAAATTTGTATTTCTTTCATTTTAGTCTTTTCTTTATTTATCTCTTTTTTCCTGTTTTCTTTATTTCTTTTTTCTAAACTGCTTTTTTTCTTTCGTTTTCGTCTTTTGTTTTCTTTTTTCTTTCTATTTTCCTTCTTTTTTTTCTAAATTCGCTTCTTTATTTCATCTTAAGCGTTTATTTTTTATTTTTAGTTTTTATATTTCTTTCTTTCTTTCTTTCTTTCTTTCTTTCATTCTTTCGAGACTTTTCTTTCTTTTTTAAATTTTTTTCCATTCCTTTTTATTCAGTCCTTTTTCTTCTCTTTTTCTCTCCTTATATCGGGCTTTTTCACTCTTTGTTTCTTTTGTCTTTCTTTTTAGCCTATTTCTTTCTGTTTTTCTTTCTTTCCTTCATTGGTGCTCTCTTTTTTTCAATAGTGCCTTTTTTCTATCTTTTTCCATTTTTTTACTCCTTTCATTTTAGCCATTTACTTTCTTTTTTCTTCTTTTAATTATCATATCACCCAAAGCAAGACATTTTACTGCCACTGTTTTGCAGGGGGTTATATAGGAGGAAAGTTATGAGAATTAGTGACAGGTTATATGGGGTGTCATGAAGTGAGTAAGAGAAATTTGACTGTGGCCATAAAGTGAGGGATCAGTTTATATATTGATTTAAATGTAGAATTGATCCCCCACTTTATATCCACATTATAACAATAAAGAAAATTATTTTTTATAATCATATCGCCCCAAGCAAGGCATTTTACTGCCAATGTTTTGTAGAGGGTTACATAGCAGGAAAGTTATGAGAAAGGGTGACAGGTTATAGGAGGTGTCAGGAAGTGGGTAAGAGAAGGATGAGAATACTGATGAGAATAAAGTGGACGAAGAAAGGAGCATGGGGGAGAGGATGCAAATTAGTTAGATAGGAGATAACTATTGACTTTACATTTAAATTCTTGGAGATTGTAGTTGTCGGGAAAGCAAGTATATGGAAGGGAATTCCACAGGCGGGAAGTGCGAGAAAAGAAGCTAATGGAGTAGAATTTGCGTTTACATTTTATTGGTTTCACTGTAAAAGGGTGGGACCTAATTGCTAATCTTGTGGCTCGAGTAAATTTATATATAGGTGGCATCAGTGAGCTAAGTTCATCAGAGCAAAAGCCGTAAAAGTATTTGTAGAAGAGACACAGGGAAGCCATATTGCGTCGGTGAGAAAGTGACTGTATCTGAACTTTCTTTCAATGGACCACTTCTTTCTTTCTTTCTTTCTTTCTTTTTTTCTTTCTTTCTTCTGAACTGATGGCTATATATATATACATAGGTTTTGCACTTATCGTTTCAATGGATCGTTGAAGGTCCAAACTTATCTTCGCAATAGAAAAATGAATTAAAAAAAACCGACCGCTCATCTTCCTCATAATTAATCTACTATAAATATCAACTGAGATAAAAGACGCCATTTTTCTTCTTCTTCCCTCACCCTTAAAACCTTTGCCCTTGGTAATAACACTAAAGCCAATTATCATCTAAAACGAACATCAATAAAATACGTAAGTATAAAAGTGTAAAAGGAAATTAAAAAAAAAATTCCCCGTTCGCTTGTGCGATCTCTGTCCAATATCGACAGATGACCTTAAGAAAACCGAGTCAATAGATAAAAACAAAAAGTGAATGCTGTGAACGAAGCAAAGTTTAGCTTCATACAAGTCCAAATAGTATGATAGAAACGAAGTTCATATTAGATCAATGTTCTCAATGTGAGCGAGCTTGCCACCCAAGAAAAACACCATTCTAAATTCTTGGGTTTTATTAAGTTTTAAACAACGACCTCTGATACAACTTGCAAATATTCAATTATCCCATAATTATTATCATTTTTATATTGATAGTTAATACATTTATGGGATGTATGGGGGGGGCACAACGGTTTTTCTTCTTCATGTGCCATGTTCCTTCAGGATCTAGGCAATCATGGACTTCCACTTGACTCTGTATCTTGCTGTTCTCAATATATTTTCTCTTGGTATCTTTTCCAAACCCCGCTCCGCCAGCCATTTGCTCAGACCTATCAAGTATGTCTCGTACCACTTTCCACTGTCTCGCTTTCCTTCTATCCGTCCTGTGAGTATTAAATTCTCCAGGCCATCCTTCCTCATTCAGTCAGTTAAGTGCCATACGTGATACACGCTTGGGCGATCATGTCTCGAAAGAGACATGACTGACTGGGCAGAAGATTATCCCGCACTAGGTTGCCATTACTTTCTGCGGTAGACTGGTTGCCGACCAAGGCTATAGAACCTAATCTGTCCTGTTATTTAACCCATAACTGGAAAGAATAGACGGATTAATACTTTTCCCAAGGGTATATGCGGGTAAGTGAATGCAATGAATTCAGCTGGAATTCGAACTCAGCTCCCCGATTTCTCGTTCCGAGCCGATATCCAGTGCACCACAACGCACATAGTTCTAAGAAACTCATCTGGCTTTTCCTGGTGTTAAGTATGAGTTTTCTTTTCGTTTGCATCCTTTCAAACACCTCATCGTTGCACACGGGCTCTGTTCATGGTATCCTCAGTATCCTTCTGTAGAACCACATTTCTGCTGCCTCAAGCCTCACCTTCATCCGATAAATATTTGTTTTTGTTCCCCGAAGGCCTTTACCCCGTCAAAACTTTCTAAAACACCATTAATTCCGTGCAAATGTATATGCTGAACTCAAATCGATAATCGTTTATTGAAGACACCTACCTTTTTTCATGTTATCGACCAGAAATAAATCGGACTATATCCCACCCCTTACCACTGTTCTCATATCTGATTCACCGCTGAATGACTTGAGGCGTAGGATACTTATTTCGGCCGATTTACTCCATTTGAGCAATTACTCTGTGATTTATTTGGTTTCGGGACTCATTTTCCGCGTAGTAATTGCAAAAAGGAAGTAACAAGGCCGAAAAATCGGAAAACTACGCATGAAGTCAGTCTGCAGGGAATAACATTTTTGAACCGTGGTTAGTGGGTGAGATAAACAACGACAAGAATTTCCATATTTTTCTGCTCGATAACATGAAAAAAAGGTAGGTTTCTTCAATAAACAGTTAAGGATTTGAGTTCAGCAGATACATTTGCACGGAACTAGGGATGTTATCGAAAGATTTGAAAGGGTAAAGGCCTTCGGGGAACAAAACAAAAATTTACTCTTCATCCTTCATAAGATCGTCCTACTTTCATACAGAAAGGCAGCAACGGTTATTAAAACCGAAAAAGAAATCAACAGGCAGTGTTCATGATTTTTTAATCATTTCACCCCAAGCAAGACGTGATTGCCTGTAGTACGCAGGAGGTTACAGGGAGTAAAAGTGATTGAAAATAATGAGTATAAAAAGCAAGGCATTCCACTGCCACTATTGCGCATGGGGCTACATAGGGGAAGGTAAAGAGAAGGAGTGGTTAGACATAGGGAATGTCAGGAGGAAGGTGACAGATGTGTAAGGATACCGAGGATGAGGGTTGGGCAGATGGCAAGAGTGTTTGATAGAATGTGAGCAGGTTAGTGTGTTAGGAGGTGTCTATTGACCTTACTTTTAAACTCCTGGAGATTGTAGCCGTCGGGGAAGCAATCGTGTGGAAGAGAATTCCACAGTCGGGAAGTGCGAGGAAAGAAACTGTTGGAGTAGATGTTACGGCTGCATTTTATCGGTTTCACTGTAAAAGGGTGGGATCTAGTTGCTAATCTAGTATCTCGTTCAAATTCGTATTTAGGGGGCACCAGTAATCTAAGTTCATCGGAGCAGAAGCCGTGAAAGTATTTATAGAAGAGACACAGGGAAGCCACGTCGCGCCGGTGGGAGAGAGACTGCAGGCGGTCTGCCAAGTCGGTATCTATCACATTACAGACCCTCCTCTGAACCTTATCGAGAAGCCCGAGGAGAATAGCAGGGGCACCCAACCAGATATGGCAGCAGTATTCAATGCACGGGCGGATGGTAGATTTATATATGTGCAGGATAGATTTAGACGGAAAAAACTTCCGGGCCCTACACAGAGAACCGACTTTCATAGCAGCGGATTTAGCAATCGATTCGATATAGTCATTCGATTTGAGGTCCGCTGAAAGTGTGAGACCAAGGAGGCGTAGTGTTTTACTCTCTGGGAGGCAAGCCTGGTCCATGCTAATGGGAGGTAGGTGAGATTGTCGATGATGGTTAAATGCGTGAAGATTGTAATTAGCAGGAATCAAGTAAACAGAAGGGACTTCCATAGACGGAAAGTGCGAGAAAAGAAACTAATAGAGTAGAAGTGGCGGTTACATTTAGCTAATTCAAAAGAAAATAAGTGGGACTAATGTCTTAATCTAGTCAGTCAGTTAAATGCCATACGTGATACACGCTTGGGCGATCATGTCTTGAAAGAGACATGACTGACTGGACAGAAGATTATCCCGCAGTAGGTTGCCATTGCTTTCTGCGGTAGACTGGTTGCCAGCCAAGGCTATAGAACCCAAACTGTCCTATTATATAACCGATAACTGGAAGGAAGAGATGGATTAATACCTTTCCCAAGGGTAATTGCGCGTAAGTGAATGCAACGAATTCAACAGGAATTCGAACTCGGCTCTCCGATTTCTCGTCCCGAGCCGATATCCATTGCACCAGAAACGCACATGTAGCACGCTTAAATTCATGTGGTCGAGGGCATCAGGGGAAAAATTCCCGTCGGAAAAATTGCTTTGAAGATATTTATAGAAAAGACAGAGGGAAGCCACTTCAAGTCTGTGAGAAAGTAACTGAAGCCGAGAAACCAAATCAAGATCGATTATATTACAGATAAGATGGACTCTGACAGAAAAAAAAATGTTTTGCACAACAGATTGGCCCAACTTTGCTTGCATCCTATCCTATTGATTCCATGTAGTCGCCTCACTTCGAGTCAGTTGAACGCTTGAGGACCAGAAGGCGCTGTGTGTTGCTCACCAGGCGTCTAGCGTCAGACATGCTGATGTTTTGGTGGTATTAAAATTTACAAGCCATTTCCTGCACTAGTTTATCACTGATTAGATGTCTTTTTTTCTTGGGTAGGAAATGGCTTGTAAATCTTGATTTACCTAATAATCCAGTATACAAGAAAATGTCAAGATTGATTACATTACAGATCCTTCTTCGGATTTTGTCAAGAATCTCAAGATGAATATGTTGTATAAAAAAAAAAAGATGAATGATGATGAGGTGGGGGACAAAAGGTTCAGTGCGATGCTCGCTCACTGGCAGGGCAACTGTTTTTCTTTCTTTCTGCGGTTACCTCAAGGAAATGGACTTCACGTTTCCTTTTCTCGGCCCGTTACACAGGGCAGTTGTGAAACAGAAACCAACTAAGCCGCTTCTCCTTCCTCTTTATCAGTCTGACTCTCAATCCGCAACTTCAACACACACAATCCACCGAGAAAATTCTCACTGACAGCAGCGCTGGCACCCGCTCTTTATGCCATTCCAAGACGGCCAAATTTTGCATGTGTGCAAATATCTCGTTTTGGACGCATAAATTTTGTCTTCTGTTGTAGCGGAATATCCTATCCTACCTCGGAATGGATATGGTCCAGTCTAGACTGTGACTATAGCAAACTAGCAGCAGTCGTCACTAGACTGCTCTATGACACTGTCAACTCTCAGCCTTCGGGTAAAGGGCTCTCTCTGCTTCCGAGCAGAGAGCAATAACCTAGTCGTGGTTCCGCCGAAGGGTAGAAGCACGACTGGGCAAAAATAGACAGGCATTTTTTGGCCGGGCCATATAGCCCGGAAAGCCCAGTTATAAATTGATCATGTGTCACATGTTGCCCTTACTGGGAGGGACAGCTAAATAATGCATTCGTCACTAGACTGACGACTCCATGACACTGTCAGCACTCTGCCTTCGGGTAGAGGGCGCTCTCTGCTTCCGAGCAGAGAGCAATAACCCAGTCGTGGTTCCGCCGAAGGGTAGAATCACGACTGGGCAAAAATAGACACATTTTTTGGCCTGGCTATATGGCCGGGAAGACCCACAATAAATAGACCTTGTGTCACATCTAGCCTTGCGTGGGAAGGTTGGTAAATACCGCATACGTCACTAGACTGATGACTCCATGACACTGTCAGCCCTCTGCCTTCGGGTAGAGAGCGCTCTCTGCTTCCGAGCAGAGAGCAATAACCCAATCGTGGTTCCACCGAAGGGTAGAATCACGACTGGGGAAAAAATAGACAGACATTTTTTGGCCTGGCTATATGGCCGGGAAGACCCACAATAAATAGACCTTGTGTCACATTTAATCTTACGTGAGAAGGTTGGCAAATACCACATACGTCACTAGACAGAAGCATTCTTCACTAGACGGACGCATACGTCCGAGGCAGAAACATTTTCTACTTGATTGTTATACTTGTTACTATTCGTTGGTGTTCTTGTATGTCTATCTTCTTATAATCTATCTTCAGTGTTAAGTATTATTCTTGCACTATTCTTTTCCCTGATTACCCCCTCCAGGGATATATTATCTTCGATAGCGACCATATTTCTTTTTTGTTATCTTATAGGCAAGATATATTCACGCTCGTTTTGAATTCCGAGGTAAGTCATGTCGTTCGTTACAGAATAGCAAAGGCATGAGACTAGATATCGCAGTAATATTCAAGGCACAGGCGAACGGTAGTTTTGTAAATGTGCAAAGTAGATTCTGACAAGAAGAATAATTTCTGGCGTGACAGTGATCCAACATTCCCTGCACTCGATGCAGTTATTGATTCCATGTAGTCGTTTCACTTCGAATCAGTTAAAAACGTGAGTCCAAGAAAAGAAAGCGTCGTGTGTTACCCATCAGGCGTCTAGCGTCAGACATGCTGATGGCAGAAAGAGTTTTTTGTATGGTGGCTAAATGAGAGCAATTTTGTTATGGAAGAACATCTCGGACAAAAGAGTTGGTGTCTTCTTTATACCTTGGAAAAGGCATGATTCTAGCTTTCCACTCCAATCTATTAATTAAATTATGCGACATACTGTGCTGCTTCGGAAAAAAAATTACTTGGAATTTAAAACAGTGTAGAAGGTGACCAGAAATTCTTCTTCTTCTTCTTCTTCTTCTTCTTCTATGTGCCGTGTCCCTTCAGGACGTAGGCGATCATGGCCTTCCACATCTCCTTATCCATTGTAGCTCTTAACACTCCTTCTCTTGTTACTTCTCCGAAACGCAAACTCATAAATCTAGAATATAAATGTATGGAAACTAGCGAGGCCACAAAGTGAGGGATCAGTTCATATATTGATTATAATACAGAATTGATCCCCCACTTTATATCCACATTATAAATTTTTTTTATTTGTTTATCAGATTCTGATTAGGTGTGAATCCACCTCTTTTTAATACTGATTAATTATTTATAACTCTTCTTCTATGCGCCGTGTCCCTTCAGGACGTAGGCGATCATGGCCTTCCACATCTCCCTATCCATTGTAGCTCTTAACACCCCTTCTTTTGTTACTCCTCTAAAACCCTGCTCAGCCATCCATTTGCTCAAACTCATAAATCTAGAATATAGATATATAGAAACTAACGAGGCCATAAAGTGAGGGTTTAGTTTATATATTGATTATAATATAGAATTGAATCCCCACTTTATATCCAGATTATAACTTTTTTAATTTATCAAATTCTGAATAGTTATGAATCCACCTCTTCTCAATACTGATTAGTTATTTTCCTTCCCATGATCGCCTACGTCGCGAAGGGACACGGCACATATGCCGTGTCCCTTCGCGACGTAGGCGATCATGTGCCTCCACATCTTCCTAACCATTGTAGCTTTTAACACCTTTTCTCCCTGCTATACCGCTCAACCCCCCGTTCCGCTAACTATCTACTATAGTCCATCAATTTTTTCACGCATTGCTTCCTCTTGACTCTCTTTCCTTCTATCCGTCCCGTGAGCCTCAGATTCTTCAAGCCCTCTTTCCTCATTAAATATCCCCAAAAACTTCAGCTGTCTATAACTGATGTTAAGTATGTTTCCTCTTCATGTTCATCCTCTTGAAAACCTCGTCGTTTCTCACATGTTCTACCCATGTTATCCTCAGCATCTTTCTGGATAAAACAAATTTCAGTAGCTTAAAATTTTTCATTTGTCTTTGATGAGATTGTAGAGCGTTCGCTGCCATATTGAAGGACAGACATCACATAGCAATCCAGTACTCACTTCTTTGTTTTCTAGCAAAATTTTCCTGTCTCTTAATACACTGCTCAGCTTCTGGAATGCATCTTTGGCCATTCCAATTTGCCTTTGGATCTCAGTATTGCACTTTCCATCTTCCGTTAGAATACTTCCCAAGTACTTAAATTTTTGTATCTCCAACCTGTAATTGGCATTTTGGGCCCCGCTATTTGCTGATGACCATACATTCGGTTTTCTTGCAGTTTATTTGTAGTCCTTTCTTTCGACTTTCTTTATCTATCTTTTATTAGGAGGTCTTGTAGTTTAGCTAGAAAACATGTTCAGGATAAATGCCTTGTACTGCAATATTTGACTACAGTAGACCCACTGGTATTGCTCTGAAACTGGGGTCACATTATACACAACCTATATGAAAAAATAAGGTTTTTCACAAAAATTTCAGATGTTTGTACTATACAAAAATAGGCTTATACACAAGTATATATATATATATATATATATATATATATATATATATATATATATAATTAACCAATTTTCAGTCATAATTAAATTAGAACTGTATACAGTTGTATTATCAGTCAGTTAAGTATCATTGTAAAACATACTTCGGCAAACATGCCTCTTTCAATCCATGACCCACTAATCAGAAGATTTCCTCACAATAGGTTGCCATTTTTGTCTGCGGTAGGATATGATTGACAACCAAGGCTATAGAACCCAAAATGTCCTGCTATTCAACCCATAAATAGAGGGATTAATACCTTCAAGTTTTTCCTTCATCTTTGATGATATTTCCTGCATTCACTGCTATGTTGAAGAACAGATATCACATAGCAATCCAGTAGCCTCTTCTTTGTTTTCTAGCGAAATTTTCCTGTCTAAGAGACAGGAAAATACTCTGATCAGCTTCTGGAATGCATTCTTGGCCATTCTAATTCGACTTCGGATCTCTGTGTCACACTTTTTGTCCTCTGTCTACCCCCAAAGCAACCATAGTAATCTACAAAGTATTAATGGATGGGGAAAATTGGGAAAGATTTGTCCTTAACATTTAACATTTTTATGGTAAACTAGTCTCTCTGGTTTTGAGTGCTAGCCGGTCTAGAAAAAAAAATGTATGATAAACCGTGGAAAAGAGTTTGAGTTTGAGTTTTGTCTAACGGCATATCAACCTCTGTGGGTTATTTAATACCAGAAAGTTGAGGTTTTAAGATATTTTTTTAATGTTCGGTTCTAGTGAGAAGGTTGATGTAGTCAGATTTAAATAAGCATTTAAATAAATATTTTTTATTTTAAAAAAATGAGCTTTTATTTTTAATTTTTATTCCGACGTTTTAAAAATTTATTTGTTCAACAAAAAAATGTGAATATTTTCCCCCGTAGTTTTGAAACAAAAGAAATATTTTTTAAAAAAAGGTGTTTTTTCAAACAAAAACAAAATATGTAAAAAAAAGTGCCAATGGTTAATTTAATTATTTAAGTTTTTTTTTCAGTTTTAATAATTCATACTTCAGAAAATAAAATTTAAAAAAATAAAGCTTTTTTTTGCTAAATATTTCATGCAGGAAATCAACTGTCTGTAATTTGTGTGGCATTAATGTTACTTTTTCCTCTAAAATTAAAATTTTTAAATATTTTTCGAAAATTTCTAAACTGAGAGCGTAATAGTTTTTATATTTCTAATTTCAGTAAGACAAAATTAATAATTTTTATTTTTATGTTAAATTCATTTAGTCACCAAAATATAAATATTTTCCTCGTAATTTTGAAACAAAAACAAACGCAATTTGTTTTTATAATGTCATAAAAAACATCAACTCATGTTTATGCAAAACAAAAGAAAATAGATTTATTTAATGGAATTTTTTAACAATTTTTAAACAACAATTTTTTATATAATTTTTTTTTATATATATATAACCGATTCCTACTACTAAAATTTTCTGAGTTGCATGGGCAACGCCGGGCTATGAAGCTAGCTGTTCGTTTGCGCACTTCGCCTTGGTAGCTAGACTTTATGAAATTAAGAGCAATACTAGACTGGCATTACGATTTCATTAATTTACAGTGGAGCTGGTTAGATGTAATCATAAATTGTATTTTAACAGTTTCTTTTTTCGCACTTTCCAACCAACTTTAATCTGCAAAAATTATAATGCAATCTCAATCGCTATCTACTGTCCTGATTACTCATTTTTTTTTTCTGCTTACTATTAATGTTTCAGTTCTTCATTTTTGTACTTCTTGAAACCCTTTCCATTTTCGTGTCTTTACTGCCTTACTTGGAGTGAAACCGATTTATATATATATATATATATATAATGTAGAATATTTGGCATTTAAATCAGGTAAATTCCGATAGAGAGGAACTCAAAAGAACCCAATGTTAAATTTATTTATTTAATTTAACAGAATAATATAATCTTGAAAAAACTTTTAGATATTCTACAATTTCATGGGTAATACGTAATTAACTGTTGTATCATTTGGTTCTGACGAGCAGCAGCTTTTTTTTTTGTAGCGAAATACTTATTACCCATGAAATTTTGGAATATCTAAAAATTTCCGGCTGCAGATAAATCAGTTGGGTTGCAGTCCCGGCTTGAGGTGGACGTTTAATCTAGCCGCACTGATGAGCTGTAATACAGCAAAATAGGCCTGTATGCTGTTTATATATATATATATATATATATATATATGGTGTATGGGTAGGTATTTGAAGTCTATCACAATGCGTTTAGTATAATAAAAAAGGTAAAGAAAGTGTTTGGTATTACCGAGTGAATATTCATTAATATTTCACTATTGGACCGTGCCTTTAAACGAATGGTCCTCTTTTGCTGCTACTGCTGTCGCTAATTTTAGTGAGTATGTGTGTGTGTGTAGCTGTAATATCATTTCAGACGGTTTTCAATCCTTGCTAGAAGCAATCGTATGTCTAACCATGCTGATGAGCTGTGATACAACGAAACAGATCTGTCTTCGGATGACTATCTATCTATCTATCTATCTATCTATCTATCTATCTATCTATATATATATATATATATATATATATATATATAGGGGCCATTTTAAGAAATGAATATGAAATTAACTATTTCAGCCAAGCATATCTCTGCATATATATTGTTTTATTTTTATACTTGGCTCTGTAATTAGAATATAATATTTGCATTGAGCACTCCACCTTAATCAATTTTAATATTAATGAAATTAATATTAATTAGGATATATATATATATATATATATATATATAGAGAGAGAGAGAGAGAGAGAGAGAGAGTTACAACTGTTATATATATATATATATATATATATATATATGGAATTTTAAGACCCTCCCCGGCTATTTTAGCAGTAAATATTTTTTTATTATTATGCAAGTTATGTTAAAAACAACACAGATTTAACACAGAAATTTATTTATTTTCAACATCAATTGTTAAGACGATTTAAAATGTTTTTCATCATCCATTGTTAAAACACAAGTTAAAATCATTTAATCAGCATCAGTTATTAAAAGAAACACAGAAGTCTGACTATTTTAAGTCCTACAGGCATAACAGTCTCTGCAAATCCAAAATTTGCCCTTGGCCTTATTTTTCTTGCCAATACACTGCATGCGTTTTTGCAAAAAGACATCAGTAACAGACCTCAGACACCATTTTGTCCAAGTCTTGCCTACAAAGCTCACACACCCACTGCACTGACAATTTCCAAAGTTAATATATACTTACTTCTAAAATACTATATATATATATATATATATATATATATATATATATATATATATATATATATATATAAGAGTAGCGTAGGTATGGATGGAGTAAAATTCCGTTCCAAAGAATCACTATTCTTAAAAAAGTGGTCAATACAAAGTAGAGCTAATAATATTTATTTAGAATTCATAACATATATATGTTATAATATCACTACAAAAGTAGTAATTTTGTTTCGACACTATCCGTGTCTTATCAAGTGATGAATTCTATTTCAAATTGGTGGGTTTTAAAAGGTTCAAGATTAGCCAAATCCACTTTCTTGGAGAAGCATTGTTCTATAGAGAGAATGGACCAGTCAAAATAAAGCTATTTCTGATTTAAGAAATACATTGAATTTATTGGGGCATTAACATTAATATTTGATTAAAACAGAGATTAGCATTATGAGTCGAATATCAGTTTCACTTTATTTTATTTTTATTACGAATTTTAAATTTTATATATTTTTATAATTTTAAATTATATATATAAACCTATATGGTAATGTTAAAATACACAAGGCTGTCATCCCATTACGAGCAGTCATTTTTCAGATTCAAACACCTATTAACCAATTGTCAAACTTCCTGAACGATATTATTACTTCATATCTATCTATCTATCTATCTATCTATCTATCTATCTATCTATCTGTTTGTCTATCTGTCTGTCTGTTTATCTATCTAACTGTCTGTCTGTCTGTCTATCTGTCTATCTGTCTGTCTATCTATCTGTCTGTCAGTCTATCTATCTGTCTGTTTGTCTAACTGTCTATCTATCTATCTATCTATCTATCTATCTATCTATCTATCTATCTGTCTAACTGTCTGTCTGTCAGTCTATCTATCTAACTGTCTCTCTGTCTATCTGTCTGTCTGTCTATCTGTCTATCTGTCTATCTAACTGTCTGTCTATCTATCTATCTATCTATCTATCTATCTGTCTATTTGTCTCTCTATCTGTCTGTCTATCTATCTATAGTTTTACGTCAACTCATTAATTATAATAAAACTTGAAAACCAAACCAAGGTGCATTTGCAAGAAGACAACGGTTTCAGACCACAGAATTCATGTTGTCCAAGTCTTGCCTACACACTTCGCACAACCACTACGCTGTCGATCACAAATGTAATATATTCTTAGCTCTTAAATAGTATTTGTATTTACCGACAATCTAGACTTGGAGTCTATTTTACCGGGAACGATGAATATCGTATTTGTCATTTTTAATTCCTATAAGCTTCATTTGTAATGGCTACACGCGTTTACATTGCTATCCTTCTTTTTGTTATTTTCGCCAACGAAAGACATACGTTCTTTAATAGGAAATTGACTGTTGCTTCGTTCAGATTGTCTCCAGTGGCCATATTGTTAGCAGTACGCCCGCGCAGTAGGCGGGTTCGATTCCTGTCGGAAAATAGGACGTTATTTTTTTTTTATTAGTACTTATCGGTCGAGATTGGTTGGACTGTTTAAGAAAGAAAAAATGGAATAACAACTCAGGTACGGGTACCCACTAAAAATAACAATTTATAGTAATACGAAACAGGACTAAAATTGCAGTGGTTTCGAGTACGAAAATGAAGCGAGAAAATATGGATTCGTAGCATCCAGCCTTAATTTTAGCCTCCATCTTGAAGGGGAGAGAAAAAAATTTTCCTAAGGGTGTTAACAAAGGGAAAGTAACAGTGTGAACCCTGATTTGTTTCTGTCCCCATTAACCGTGACGCTGTCATCCCATTGGTACATGAGATAAAGATGGTTCGGTTCGTTTCGGTTCGTTTGTTTCACGGCATATCAAAACCTCAATGGGTTATTTAATGCCGACGAGATTTTTACAATAGATTCGTACAAATAGAATATGTATTCTTTGTAAGAAATCAGTTTGTAAATCAGGGTTTTGGTATATTTTGCTTTACGGCATATCAACACCCTAGTGGGGTATTGAATGCTGACAAGATTTTTACAAAAGATTTGTATGAAAAGAATATGTATTTTTTTTTTAAATCATTTTGTAGATCAGGTTTCATTGACATGTTTTTGTAAAGATGATTTTGTATTGAGTTAGATGTATTACTGGTATCTAAACTTATTTTATAAATGGAACTTTATCTGTGTGTGTCTGTGTGTATGTCTGTGTGCCTGTGTCTGTGTGTGTGTGTGTCCGTCTGTTAACTCCGAAACAGCTGAACCGATTGTCTTGAAAATTTACACAGTTGTACTATAAGCGACTGCGAGTGTTCTTAGCTATGTTTTGTGCCGAGGTACCCCCGATAAATATCGAAAATCGATAATCGAAAAAATCGGGTTATAGAAGGAGAGGTCCGATTTTAATCAAATTTGATACACTCATAGACAAAGACATAAGAAACAATATTCAGAAGTTTCAAGGTTGCAGTTCTTACAATAGTGCAGAAAATCGATAATATATATATATATATATATATATATATATATATATATATAAAAGGCAAGATATTTGTGCGTGTGTCTGTTTATCTGCCTGTATGTCTGTATTTTTTCAGCCCTTTTATATTAGTTTTTGCTTCGGGTTTGGCTCTAAGTAGGCATAATTGTAGTTCTTAGTCTCAGCCATGATACCATTTACTCAGAGGACTTATTTAACCTTCAGAATTCAGTTTACGACGAAAAAAACTTATTTGATATCGATACCAGGAAATCAAAATTTGACTTACATCCATTCATTTTTCTTTCAGTCTACAGTTTCGGTTTTAATTGGAAACAACTATTGCTTTTTAGTCTTTCGTGCCAACGTCGAAATAGTCTGAGCTCCAGGACCATGGATTAGTTTTAAAGCTTTCATTACACCCGAGCAACTCCGGGCTATACTGCTAGTATATATATATTTCAAAAACATGTTGCTGCTATTTTTTTCTTCAAAAATTAATTGTTGGTAATATCTTTTTTTCATAAATATATTACTGGTAATATTTTTTCTTCCAGAAATGTATTACAGGAATTTTTACTATAAAAAAAATATTTTTATACTTTCATGGTGTTTTAATCCGAGTTTGGGGAGAGTAACTACTTGCCCATAGCTAAGACTCTAACAGGTGCTACCACTCAGGGTAAGGGTGGACTGGGAATAACAGCAATTAAAAATTGTTCCATGCTTTTCAAAACTTCCTAATTAGAGGCCTTTCTGCCGGATGCAGTTTATCGTCATACCCAGGACACCTCATTTGTAGGGTTTTACCCATCTGAAGAGGTGCATTCGTTGTATTCTGAAGCCTCAGCCGACAGGGCGTGAGATCAAGATGGTAAATTACACATTTCCACCGAATTGCTCTCTTTTGTAGCGAGAGAAGCAGGAACTGAACAAATCAACTGTGGATACAAAAACCAATCGATATCTTTTATTGCAAATCTGCCAATCAATGATACTCACACACCACCCGGTTGACAAGCGGGTTCAATTGGGTAAGAGTCGTAAGATGCCGTGAGGTCTCCGGGGAAAAACATCGGGCTAAGTGTCCTCTTCACTAGTGTCTAGAAAAATAGAAGATAATACTTGGCCTGGTGTAATGGTTTTACTTTTTACTTTTTACTTTTTTTAAAATTATATTCTTATTTTTATATTTATTTGTCTTATTTTTTTTCTTTTTAGCTTTATTTATTTTTTAAATTTTAATTTTAATTTTAATTTTAACTTTATTATTTTACTTTTCATTTTCCTTTTTACTTTTCTTTCTTTGTTTCTTTATTTTTAGTTTTTAGTTTTATTATTTTTCCTTTTTCTTTTTTTATTGTTAGTTTGATTTTTTTACTTTTCATTTCTTTTTTAAATATAAAAGAATCACCCGATTTGTTTTTGATTCGAGGCAGATCAACATCTTTATGGGTTATTTAATGCCGACATCTAAATATTTTGAATGCAGTTTTATTTTCTATTTTTAATGGTTTACTGATACAAGTCTTATTCATTAATACATAGAGGGGGGAAAAAGTAGTGGATTTATACATTTTCAAATGATATTTAGATGTAAGTGAATATAACGAACCCAGTTGGAATTGAAACTCCGACTGAAATGTCCCGAATTTATATAAATAAAACTAAAGATGTGTGACAGTGTGTGTGTATCCGTGTGTATTCTCACTGATTTTTATTAATAAACACTTCCAAACTTTTCATCCGATTTGTTCCAAAACTTACACAACCCTCACAAATATATTATTCCACACACACACACACACACACACACACACACACACACACACACAAAAGAATTTGCGTGTGGCTTTTCAGTTTAATTTTGTTTCAATTTCTTATTTTCAAGTAATTTTTCTAGTTAAAGATAAGTTTAACACTTTGACTTTACAGTACTGTATATATATATAAGCAAGACCTCTTTCATCAGGAATTCCTGATGAAAGAGGTCTTGCTTGTCTTGCTTGTTCTTAACCTTTTAAAGCCATTCATTTTGAAATAACCACATCACTTGATAAGACACAAAAAGTGTCGAAACAAAATAGCTAATTTTGTAGTGATATTCTAACATATCAATGTTATAATTTATTAATAAATATTATTATTATTATTATTATTATTAGCTCTACTTTGTATTGAGCACTTTTTTAAAAATAGTGTTTCTTTGGATGGGGAATATTATTCCACCCATACTTGTATATATATATATATATATATATATATATATATATGTGTGTGTGTGTGTGTGTGTGTGTGTGTGTGTGTGTGTGTGTGTGTGTGTGTGTGTGTAGTAGTAGTAGTAGTAGTAGTAGTAGTAGTAGTAAATTTAATTCATTACGCACAGCCAACTCAGAAGTAAACCGAAAACGTTTACCCCACCCATCTTATCCTACTGCTTCGTCTGTAGTTGCACCTATCAACGCTACAAATAGACATTGCCAACTATACCCCTTCTGCATAGGGGTACATTTCCCCTTACAAAGACCAACGCTTAAATTGTCCATCCCGTGAAAGATAAGGAAAATAATCTTAACAATGTAATGAACAATGTAACTAGTGTAGTTAAAATATCTCATCTCAGAATTATAGAGATATTGAAGGATCAGTCAATCAGTTGAGTGCCATACGTGATACACCCTTGGGCGATCATGTCTCGAAAGAGACATGACTGACTGGGCAGAAAATTATCCCGCAGTAGGTTGCCATTGCTTTCTGCGGTAGACTGGTTGCCGACCAAGGCTATAGAACCCAATCTCTCCTGTTATTTAACCCATAACTGCAAGGAATAGGCGGATTAATACCTTTCCCAAGGGTATTTGCGCGCAAGTGAATGCAATGAATTCAGCTGGAATTCGAACTCGGCTCCCCGATTTCTTGTTCCGATTCGATATCCAATGCACCACAACGTACAAACGGATCCGATATACCAAAGATAAGGAGACTAATAGAAGAGTCCTGACCTAAAAAGTTGAGAGTTCAATCTCTGCCACAGCAGGGAGAACATAAAATTCGAGAATTAAGTTATTAAAGGGAAATAACAAAAACTGATATATCTAAAAGCATGGCACGTTGAATTAGAACAATTTACACCTGTGAACCCAATAAATGGTTCGGTTCGAAATTTAAATTTAAACTAATACCACGTGAAGAAGGCCGGAACGTACAATTGCCGAAATGTCGTGAATATGACAACAAAGATGAGGACAACAGCCCGAACAATGGACTTAGTGTAAATAATTACAATACATCATCTCAGAAATATAGTCAGTCAGTTCAGTGTCATATTTGATACACGCTTGTGCGATTATGTTTCGAAAGAGACATGACTGACTGGATAGAAGTTCATCCCGCAGTAGGTTGCCATTACTTTCTGCAGTAGACTGGATGCCAGCCAAGGCTATAGAACCCAATCTGTCATATTATTTAACCCATAGCTGGAAGGAAAAGACGGATTAATACCTTTCCCAAGAATATTTGCGCGTAAGTGAATGCAGCGAATTCAACTGGAATTCGAACTCGGCTCCCCGATTTGTCGTTCAGAGCCGATATACACTACACCACAACACACATCCTCAGAAATATTGACAGATCCAAAAAGAGGCCGGAGCGTACAACGACCGAAACGCCGTGAATATAGCAACTAGGATGAGGGCACCGTCCAAACAATGTAAATTGTGTAGATAATTACAACACTTGATGGGATCTGTGGTGACTTAGAGAGAAAGACAGTTAAAGCCTAGATCAATGAGAGAAAGATGGCGAGAGCTAAGGTTAATGAAAGAGAAAAATCGTGATATCCTTGGTGTGTCTTAGAGAACAACGATGAGAGCCAAGATGTATATGAATGAAAGAAGGTGAGAGTCAATGTGAGTAAGATATATAGAGGGTGAGAGCCAAGTGAGAGAAAAGAGAGAGCTAGGATAATGGACATAGAAAGAGGGTTAGATCCATGGTGAGTTAGAGAGAACAACGGTGAGAGCCAAGATGTATATGAATGAAAGAAGGTGAGAGTCAATGTGAGTAAGATATATAGAGGGTGAGAGCCAAGTGAGAGAAAAGAGAGAGCTAGGATAATGGACATAGAAAGAGGGTTAGATCCATGGTGAGTTAGAGAGAACAACGGTGAGAGCCAAGATGTATATGAATGAAAGAAGGTGAGAGTCAATGTGAGTAAGATATATAGAGGGTGAGAGCCAAGTGAGAGAAAAGAGAGAGCTAGGATAATGGACATAGAAAGTGGGTTAGATCCATGAGGTGAGTTAGAAGAGAACAACGAGGTGAAAGCCAAGATGTTTATGAATGAAAGAAGGTAAAGGAGTCAATGTGAGTAAGATATATAGAGTGAGAGCCAAGTGAGAGAAAGAGAGAGCTAGGATAATGGACATAGAAAAGGGTTAGATCCATGGTGAGTTAGAGAGAACAATGGTGAAAGCCAAGATGTTTATAAGATGAAGAAGGTGAGAGTCAATGTGAGTAAGATATATAGAGGGTGAGAGGCAAGTGAGAGAAAGAGAGGGCTACGATAATGGACATAGAAAGAGGGCTAGATCCATGGTGAGTTAGAAGAACAACGGTGAGAGCCAAGATGTATATGAATGAAGAAGGTGAGGAGATCAATGTGAGTAAGATATATAGAGGGTGAGAGCCAAGTGAGAAAAAGAGAGGGGCTAGGATAATGGACATAGAAAAGGGCTAGATCCATGGTGAGTTAGAGAGAACAACGGTGAGAGCCAAGATGTATATGAATGAAAGAAGGTGAGAGTCAATGTGAGTAAGATATATAGAGGGGTGAGAGCCAAGTGAGAGAAAGAGAGGGCTAGGATAATGGACATAGAAGAGGGCTAGATCCATGGTGAGTTAGAGAGAACAACGGTGAGAGCCAAGATGTATATGAATGAAGAAGGTGAGAGTCAATGTGAGTAAGATATATAGAGGGTGAGAGCCAAGTGAGAAAAGAGAGAGCTAGGATAATGGACATAGAAGAGAGGGTTAGATCCATGGTGAGTTAAGAGAGAACAACGGTGAGAGCCAGATGTTAATGAATGAAAGAAGGTGGAGTCAATGTGAGTAAGATATATAGGGTGAGAGCCAAGTGAGAGAAAAGAGAGAGCTAGGATAATGGACATAGAAAGAGGGTTAGATCCATGGTGAGTTAGAGAGAACAACGGTGAGAGCCAAGATGTTTATGAATGAAAGAAGGTGAGAGTCAATGTGAGTAAGATATATAGAGGGTGAGAGAGCCAAGTGAGAGAAAGAGAGAGCTAGGATAATGGACATGAAAGGGTTAAGATCCATGGTGAGTTGAGAGAACAACGGTGAGAGCCAAGATGTTTATGAATGAAAGAAGGTGAGAGTCAATGTGAGTAAGATATATAGAGGGTGAGAGCCAAGTGAGAGAGAAAAGGCTAGGATAATGGACACAGAAAGAGGGTTAGATCCATGGTGAGTTAGAGAGAACAACGGTGAGAGCCAAGATGTTTATGAATGAAAGAAGGTGAGAGTCAATGTGAGTAAGATATATAGAGGGTGAGAGCCAAGTGAGGAGAAAGAGGGCTAGGATGGACATGAAAGAGGGCTAGATCCATGGTGAGTTAAGAGAGAACAACGGTGAGAGCCAAAGTGTATATGAATGAAAGAAGGTGAAGAGTCAATGTAGGTAAAAGATATGTAGAGGGTAGAGAGTAAGTGAAAGAGAGGGCTAGGATAATGGACATAGAAAGAGGGTTAGATCCATGGTGAGTTAGAGAGAACAACGGTGAGAGTAAAGATGTATATGAATGAAAGAAGGTGAGAGTCAATGTGAGTAAGATATATAGAGGGTGAGAGCCAAGTGAGAGAAAAGAGGGGCTAGGATAATGGACATAGAAAGAAGGTTAGATCCATGGTGAGTTAGAGAGAACAACGGTGAGAGCCAAGATGTTTATGAATGAAGAAGGTGAGAGTCAATGTGAGTAAGATATATAGAGGGTGAGAGCCAAGTGAGAGAAAGAGAGAGCTAGGATAATGGACATAGAAGAGGGTTAGATCCATGGTGAGTTAGAGAGAACAACGGTGAGAGCCAAGATGTTTATGAATGAAAGAGGTGAGAGTCAATGTGAGTAAGATATATAGAGGGTGAGAGCCAAGTGAGAGAAAAGAGGGCTAGGATAATGGACATAGAAAGGGCTAGATCCATGGTGAGGTTAGAGAGAACAACGGTGAGCCAAGATGTTTATGAATGAAGAAGGTGAGAGTCAATGTGAGTAAGATATATAGGGTGAGGCAGAGTGAGAGAAAAGAGAGAGCTAGGATAATGGACATAGAAAGAGGGTTAGATCCATGGTGAGTTAGAGAACAACGGTGAGAGCCAAGATGTTTATGAATGAAAGAAAGGTAGAGGTCAATGTGAGTAATATATATAGAGGGTGAGAGCCAAGTGAGAGAAAAGAGAGAATAGGATAATGGACAGAAAGAGGGCTAGATCCATGGTGAGTTAGAGAGAACAACGGTGAGAGCCAAGATGTTTATGAATGAAAGAAGGAGAGCTAATGAGTAAAGATATAGAGGGTGAGAGCCAAGGAGAGAAAAGAGAGAGCTAGGGATAATGGACATAGAAAGAGGCTAGATCCATGGGGAGTTAGAGAGAACAACGGTGAGAGCCAAGATGTTTAAGAATGAAAGAAGGTGAGAGTCAATGTGAGTAAGATATATAGAGGGTGAGAGCCAAGTGAGAGAAAAGAGAGAGCTAGGATAATGGACATAGAAAGAGGGTTAATTCATGGTGAGTTAGAGAGAAATAAATTGTGAGAGAGCCAAGATGTTACAGAATGAAAGAAGTAGAGTCAATGTGAGTAAGATAGCAGAGAGGGTGAGAGCCAAGTGAGAGAAAAGAGAGAGCTAGGATAATGGACATAGAAAGAGGGTTAGATCCATGGTGAGCGAGAACACCAAGAGAGCCAAGATGTTAATGAATGAAAGAAGGTGAGAGTCAATGTGAGTAAGATATATAGAGGGTGAGAGCCAAGGAGAGAAAAGAGAGAGCTAGGATAATGGACATAGAAAGAGGGTTAGATCCATGGTGAGTTAGAGAGAACAACGGTGAGAGCCAAGATGTTTATGAATGAAAGAAGGTGAGAGTCAATGTGAGTAAGATATATAGAGGGAAGAGAGCCAAGTGAGAGAAAAGAGAGAGCTAGGATAATGGACATAGAAAGAGGGTTAGATCCATGGTGAGTTAGAGAGAACAACGGTGAGAGCCAAGATGTTTATGAATGAAAGAAGGTGAGAGTCAATGGAGGCAAGAGAGCAGAGGGTGAGAGCCAAGTGAGAGAAAAGAGAGAGCTAGGATAATGGACATAGAAAAGAGGGGTTAGATCCATGGTGAGTTAGAGAGAACAACGGTGAGAGCTAAGATGTTTATGAATGAAAGAAGGTGAGAGTCAATGTGAGTAAGATATATAGAGGGTGAGAGTCAAGTGAGGAGAAAGGAGAGGGCGCAGATAATGATATAGAAAGAGGGCTAGATCCATGGTGAGTTAGAGAGAACAACGGTGAGAGCCAAGATGTATATGAATGAAAGAAGGTGAGAGTCAATGTGAGTAAGATATATAGAGGGTGAGAGCCGCGAGAGAAAAGAGAGGCTAGGAGAAGGACATAGAAAGAGGGTTAGATCCATGGTGAGTTAGAGAGAACAACGGTGAGAGCCAAGATGTATATGAATGAAAGAAGGAGAGAGTCAATGTGAGTAAGATATATAGAGGGTGAGAGCCAAGTGAGAGGAAAAGAGACGGCTAGGATAATGGACATAGAAAGAGGGTTAGATCCATGGTGAGTTAGGAGAACAACGGTGAGAGCCAGGAATGTTTATGAATGAAAGAAGGTGAGAGTCAATGTGAGTAAGATATATAGAGGGTGAGAGCCAAGTGAGAGAAAGAGAGAGCTAGGATAATGGACATAGAAAGAGGGTTAGATCCATGGTGAGTTAGAAGAACAACAGTGAGAGCCAGATGTTTATGAATGAAAGAAGGTGAGAGTCAATGTGAGTAAGATATATAGAGGGTGAGAGCCAAGTGAGAGAAAAGGGAGCTGAGATAATGGACACAGAAAAGGGAGCTGGAATCCATGGTGAGTTAGAGAGAACAACGGTGAGAGCTAAGATGTTTATGAATGAAGAAGGTGAGAGTCAATGTGAGTAAGATATATAGAGGTGAGAGCCAAGTGAGAGAAAAGAGAGAGCTAGGATAATGGACATAGAAAGAGGTTAGATCCATGGTGAGTTAAGAGAGGAGCAACGGTGGAGACCAAGATGTTTATGAATGAAAGAAGGTGAGAGTCAATGTGAGTAATATATATAGAGGGTGAGAGCCAAGTGAGAGAAAGAGAGAGCTAGGATAATGGACATAGAAAGAGGGCTAGATCACGTAGGTAGGGTTAGAGAGAACAACGGTGAGAGCCAGATGTTTATGAATGAAAGAAGGTGAGAGTCAATGTGAGTAAGATATAGGGTGAGAGCCAAGTGAGGAAAAAGAGAGAGCTTGGATAATGGACATAGAAAGAGGGCTAGATCCATGTAGTGAGTTGAAGAGAACAACGGTGAGAGCCAAGATGTTTATGAATGAAAGAAGGTGAGAGTCAATGTGAGTAAGATATATAGAGGGTGAGAGCCAAGTGAGAGAAAAGAGAGCTAGGATAATGGACATAGAAGGGTTAGATCCATGGTGAGTTAGAAGACAAGGGTGAGCCAAGATGTTTATGAATGAAAGAGAGAATTGAGAGTCAATGTGAGTAAGATATATAGAGGGTGAGAGCCAAGTGAGAGGAGAGAAAAGAGAGAGCTAGGATAATGGACATAGAAAGAGAGGTTAGATACTTGCAGGTTAGAGAACAACAGTGAAAGCCAAGATATTTATGAATGAAAGAAGGTGAAAGTCAATGTGAGTAAGATATATAGAGGGTGAGAGCCAGAAGTGAGAGAAAAGAGAGGGCTAGGATAATGGACATAGAAAGAGGGCTAGATCCATGGTGAGTTAGAAGAACAACAGTGAGAGCCAAGATGTTTTTATGAATGAAAGAAGGTGAGAGTCAATGTGAGTAAGATATATAGAGGTGAGAACAGGCAAGAAAAGAGAGGGCTAGGATAATGGACATAGAAAAGAAGGGTTAGATCCATGGTGAGTTAGAGAGAACAACGGTGAGAGCCAAGATGTTTATGAATGAAAGAAGGTGAGAGTCAATGTAGGTAGATATAGAGGGTGAGAGCCAAGTGAGAGAAAAGAGAGGGCTAGGATAATGGACATAGAAAGAGCTAGATCCATGGTGGGTTAGAGAACAACAGTGAGGCCAAGATGTTTATGAATGAAAGAAGAATTGTGAGAATCAATAAGGTAAGATATATAGAGGTGAGAGCCAAGTGAGAGAAAAGGGGAGCTAGGATAATGGACATAGAAAGAGGGTTAGATCCATGGTGAGTTAGAGAGAACAACGGTGAGAGCCAAGATGTTTATGAATGAAAGAAGGTGAGAGTCAATGTGAGTAAGATATATAGAGGTGAGAGCCAAGTGAGAGAAAAGAGGGCTAGGATAATGGACATAGAAAGAGGGTTAGATCCATGGTGAGTTAGAGAGAACAACGGTGAGAGCCAAGATGTTTATGAATGAAGAGGTGAGAGTCTTGGTGAATATATGAGGGTGAGAGCCAAGTGAGAGAAAAGAGGAAGCTAGGATAATGGACATAGAAAGAGGGTTAGATCCATGGTGAGTTAGAGAGAACAACGGTGAGAGCCAAGATGTTTATGAATGAAAGAAGGGTGAAAAGTCAATGTGAGTAAGATATGGGGTGAGAGCCAAGTGAGAGAAAAGAGAGGGCTGAGATAATGGACATGAAAGAGGGCTAGATCCATGGTGAGTTAGAGGGAACAACGGTGAGAGCCAAAGATGTTTATGAATGAAAGAAAGGTGAGTCAATGTGAGTGGAATGAGGGTGAGAGCCAGAGTGAGAGAAAAAGAGAGAGCTAGGATAATGGACATAGAAGAGGGTTAGATCCATGGTGAGGTTAGAGAGAACAACGGTGAGAGCCAAGATGTATATGAATGAAAGAAGGTGAGAGTCAATGTAGGTAAGATATATAGAGGGTGAGAGCCAAGTGAGAGAAAGAGAGAGACTGGGATAATGGACATAGAGAAGAGGTTAGATCCATGGTGAGTTAGAGAGAACAACGGTGAGAGCCAAGATGTTTATGAATGAAAGAAGGTGAGAGTCAATGTGAGTAAGATATATAGAGGGTGAGAGCCAAGTGAGAGAAAAGAGAGGGCTAGGATAATGGACATAGAAAGAGGGCTAGATCCATGGTGAGTTAGAGAGAACAACGGTGAGAGCCAAGATGTTTATGAATGAAAGAAGGTGAGAGTCAATGTGAGTAAGATATGAGGGTGAGAGCCAGAGTGAGAGAAAAAGAGAGAGCTAGGATAATGGACATAGAAAGAGGGCTAGATCCATGGTGAGTTAGAGAGAACAACGGTGAGAGCCAAGATGTTTATGAATGAAAGAAGGTGAGAGTCAATGTGAGTAAGATATATAGAGGGTGAGAGCCAAGTGAGAGAAAAGAGGGGCTAGGATAATGGACATAAAGAAGAAGGGCTAGATGTGATGGAGTTAGAGAGAACAACGGTGAGAGCCAAGATGTTTATGAATAGAAAGAAGGTGAGAGTCAATGTGAGTAAGATATATAGAAGGGGTGAGGCAAGTGAGAGAAAGAGAGAGCTAGGATAATGGACATAGAAAGAGGGTTAGATCCATGGTGAGTTGAGAGAACAGTGAGAGCCAAGATGTTTATGAATGAAAGAAGGTGAGAGTCAATGGAGTAAGATATGCAGGGTGAGCAAGTGAGAGAAAAGAGAGAGCTAGGATAATGGACATAGAAAGAGGGTTAGATCCATGGTGAGTTAGAAGAGAACAGCAGTGGAAGCCAAGATGTTTATGAATGAAAGAAGGTGAGAGTCAATGTGAGTAAGATATATAGAGGGTGAGAGCCAAGTGAGAGAAAAGAGGGGCTAGGATAATGGACATAGAGGGGCT
The DNA here is from genome assembly GCA_037127315.1 of Ascarosepion bandense. Classification (NCBI taxonomy): domain Eukaryota; kingdom Metazoa; phylum Mollusca; class Cephalopoda; order Sepiida; family Sepiidae; genus Ascarosepion; species Ascarosepion bandense. The sequence goes on along the minus strand of JBBBDQ010001063.1, from coordinate 1,844,243 downwards.
AGATCCATGGTGATTAGAGAGAACAACGGTGAGAGCAGATGTTTTATGAATGAAAGAAGGTGAGGGTCAATGTGAGTAAGATATATAGAGGGGTGAGGGCAGTGAGGAAAAAGAAGGCTAGGATAATGGACATAGAAGAGGGCTAGATCCATGGTGAGTTAGAGAGAACAACGGTGAGAGCCAGATGTTTATGAATGAAAGAGGGTGAGAGTCAATATGAGTAAGATATAGAGGGTGAGAGCCAAGTGAGAAAAGGAGGCTAGGATAATGGACATAGAAAGAGGGCTAGATCCATGGTGAGTTAGAGAGAACAACGGTGAGAGCCAAGATGGTGTTTTATGAATAGAAAGAAGGTGAGAGTCAATGTGAGTAAGATATAGAGGAGTGAGAGAGCCAGTGAGAAGAAAAGAGAGAGCTAGGATAATGGACATAGAAAGAGGTTAGATCATGGTGGTTAGAGAGAACAACAGTGAGAGCCAAGATGTTTATGAATGAAAGAGGTGGGAATCCAATGTAATTAAGATATATAGAGGGTGAGGGCCAAGTGAGAGAAAGAGGAAGCTAGGATAATGGACATACAAAAGAGGTTAGATCCATGGTAGACAGAGAGAACAAAGGTGAGAGCCAAGATGTTAATGAAGGAAGAAATTGAAGTCAATGTGAGTAAAGATATATAGAGGATGAGAGCCAAGTGAGAAAAAGAGAGAGCTAGGATAATGGACATAGAAAAGGAGGGTTAGATCCATGGTGAGTTAGAGAGAACAAGGTGAGAGGCCAAGATGTTAATGAAGGAAAGAAGGTGAGAGTCAATGTGAGTAAGATATATAGAGGGTGAGAGCCAAGTGAGAGAAAGAGAGAGCTAGGATAATGAAAATAGAAAGATCCATGGTGAGTTAGAGAGAACAACGGTGAGAGCCAAGATGTTTATGAATGAAAGAAGGTGAGAGTCAATGTGAGTAAGATATATAGAGGGTGAGAGCCAAGTGAGAGAAAAGAGAGAGCTAGGATAATGGACATAGAAAGAGGGTTAGATCCATGGTGAGTTAGAGAGAACAAAGGTGAGAGCCAAGATGTTAATGAAGGAAAGAAGGTGAGAGTCAATGTGAGTAAGATATATAGAGGATGAGAGCCAAGTGAGAGAAAAGAGAGAGCTAGGATAATGGACATAGAAAGAGGGTTAGATCCATGGTGAGTTAGAGAGAACAAAGGTGAGAGCCAAGATGTTAATGAAGGAAAGAAGGTGAGAGTCAATGTGAGTAAGATATATAGAGGGTGAGAGCCAAGTGAGAGAAAAGAGAGAGCTAGGATAATGAAAATAGAAAGATCCATGGTGAGTTAGAGAGAACAACGGTGAGAGCCAAGATGTTTATGAATGAAAGAAGGTGAGAGTCAATGTGAGTAAGATATATAGAGGGTGAGAGCCAAGTGAGAGAAAAGAGAGAGCTAGGATAATGGACATAGAAAGAGGGTTAGATCCATGGTGAGTTAGAGAGAACAACGGTGAGAGCCAAGATGTTAATGAATGAAAGAAGGTGAGAGTCAATGTGAGTAAGATATATAGAGGGTGAGAGCCAAGTGAGAGAAAAGAGAGAGCTAGGATAATGGACATAGAAAGAGGGTTAGATCCATGGTGAGTTAGAGAGAACAACGGTGAGAGCCAAGATGTTAATGAATGTAAGAAGGTGAGAGTCAATGTGAGTAAGATATATAGAGGATGAGAGCCAAGTGAGAGAAAAGAGAGAGCTAGGATAATGGACATAGAAAGAGGGTTAGATCCATGGTGAGTTAGAGAGAACAACGGTGAGAGCCAAGATGTTAATGAATGAAAGAAGGTGAGAGTCAATGTGAGTAAGATATATAGAGGATGAGAGCCAAGTGAGAGAAAAGAGAGAGCTAGGATAATGGACATAGAAAGAGGGTTAGATCCATGGTGAGTTAGAGAGAACAACGGTGAGAGCCAAGATGTTTATGAATGAAAGAAGGTGAGAGTCAATGTGAGTAAGATATATAGAGGGTGAGAGCCAAGTGAGAGAAAAGAGAGAGCTAGGATAATGGACATAGAAAGAGGGTTAGATCCATGGTGAGTTAGAGAGAACAACGGTGAGAGCCAAGATGTTTATGAATGAAAGAAGGTGAGAGTCAATGTGAGTAAGATATATAGAGGGTGAGAGCCAAGTGAGAGAAAAGAGAGGGCTAGGATAATGGACATAGAAAGAGGGTTAGATCCATGGTGAGTTAGAGAGAACAACGGTGAGAGCCAAGATGTTAATGAATGAAAGAAGGTGAGAGTCAATGTGAGTAAGATATATAGAGGGTGAGAGCCAAGTGAGAGAAAAGAGAGGGCTAGGATAATGGACATAGAAAGAGGGTTAGATCCATGGTGAGTTAGAGAGAACAACGGTGAGAGCCAAGATGTTAATGAATGAAAGAAGGTGAGAGTCAATGTGAGTAAGATATATAGAGGGTGAGAGCCAAGTGAGAGAAAAGAGAGAGCTAGGATAATGGACATAGAAAGAGGGTTAGATCCATGGTGAGAACAACGGTGAGAGGTAAGGGGACTGAGAGGAGGTGGGTGAGAGCCAATGTGAGTGAAAGAAGAAGAGGGTGAGGGCCAAGGTGAATAAAAAATGGTCAAAACTGAAAAAGAGAATTGAGTTTGAATTTTATTTAATGGCATATCAACACCTCCGTGGGTTATCTAATACTAAAAAGGTGGGGTTTTAAGGTGTTTTTTTTTTTAATGTTCGATTATTTTGAAAAGATTGGTTAAATTTTAATATTTTTTGTTTTTATTCTTTTCTTATTTTAGAAAACTGGAAATGTCTTCTAGTTTTGTATTTATAGATGTTTTTCCTGGGAATAATATTTTTCTTTCTATTTTTTTTTTTTCCTTTTTTTCCTCTAGTAATATTTTTTCTTCAAAAATGTATATTTTTTCTATAAAAGTCTATTTTTATGTATATATTTCTATAAAAGTCTATTTTTATACTTTCATGGTATTTTGACCATAGTTTGGGGTTAATTATTATCTATAGCTGGGACCCTAACAGGTGCTGGGAACAACAGCAATTAAGAAGTGGTTCCATGCTCCTCACAACCACCTAAACAGAGGCTTTGGTACCGGATGCAGTTTAATATCATACCCAGGACCTGAAAAAGAGAAGGATATATAGAGGGAGATAGAGAGAGAAAGAGGCGGGGTAGAAATTTGATGCATTTTCATCCGAAGAAATAAAAAAAATTATTGAATGTGTAAAACAGAATACAGAAAGTACGACACTGAAAACCGAAGGTGTATTGCATGACCAAGAATGCATTTCAGAAGCTGAGCAAAGTATTAAGAGACAGGAACATTTTGCTGGAAAGAAAGAAAAAAATACTGGATTGTAATATGATGCCTGTTATTCAATATGTCACTGAATGCTGAACAATCACATCAAAGATAAAGGAAAAACGTGAAGCAACCAAAATGGGGTTCTGGAGATGGATGCTTAGGATAGCATGGACAGCACATGTAGGAAATGGCAAAGTTTTGAAGAGGATACAAACGAAAAGGAAACTGATACTTATTATCAGGATAAGCTGAAGTTTCTGGGATATGTTATGAGAAAGGAGGGTTTGAAGAATCTGATACTCACAGGATTGATAGAGGAAAAGAGAGACAGTGAAAAGTAACTCTTGACATACTTGATGGACTTGAGCAGATGGATGGAGGAGCGGGGATTGAGTGAGATAACAGGAGAAGTGGCATTAGGAGTAAAAAGGGATAGGGAGATGCGGAGGGCCATGATCGCCTACGCCCTGAAGGGACATGGCTCATAAAAGAAGAAAAATCCCAATGTCAGTTAATTAATGGAAGCAACGCATGACATACTTGATGGACTTGAGCAGATGGATGGAGGAGCGGGAATTGAGTGTGATAACAAGAGAAGGGGTATTAAGAGCTACAAGAGATAGGGAGATGTGGAGGGCCACGATCGCCTACGCCCTGAAGAGGCCTGGAACAAAAAAGAAGGAGAATCCCAATGTCAGTTAATTAATGGAAGTAACGCATGACGTACTTGATGGACTTGAGCAGATGGATGGAGGAGCGGGAATTGAGTGTGATAACAGGAGAAGGGGTATTAAGAGCTACAAGGGATAGGGAGATGTGGAGGGCCATGATCGCCTACGTCCTGAAGGGACACGGCACATAGAAGAAGAGTTATAAATAATTAATCAGTATTGAAAAGAGGTGGATTCACACCTAATCAGAATCTGATGAAGAAATAAAAAAAATTTATAATGTGGATATAAAGTGGGGAATCAATTCTGTATTATAATCAATATATAAACTGATCCCTCACTTTGTAGCCTAGATAATTTCTATACATTTATATTCAAGATTTATGAGTTTGGGTTTCGGAGAAGTAACAAGAGAAGGGGTGTTAAGAGCTACAATGGATAAGGAGATGTGGAAGGCCATGATCGCCTACGTCCTGAAGGGACATGGCACATAGAAGAAGAGTTATAAATAATTAATCAGTATTGAAAAGATGTGGATTCATACCTAATCAGAATTTGATAAACAAATAAAAAAAATTTATAATGTGGATATAATGTGAGGGATCAATTCTGTATTATAATCAATATATGAACTGATCCCTCACTTTGTGGCCTCGCTAGTTTCTATACATTTATATTCTAGATTTATGAGTTTGCGTTTCGGAGAAGTAACAAGAGAAGGAGTGTTAAGAGCTACAATGGATAAGGAGATGCGGAAGGCCATGATCGCCTACGTCCTGAAGGCACATAGAAGAAGAAGAAGAAGAAGAAGAAGAAGAAGAAGAATTTCTGGTCACCTTCTACACTGTTTTAAATTCCAAGTAATTTTTTTCCGAAGCAGCACAGTATGTCGCATAATTTAATTAATAGATTGGAGTGGAAAGCTAGAATCATGCCTTTTCCAAGGTATAAAGAAGACACCAACTCTTTTGTCCGAGATGTTCTTCCATAACAAAATTGCTCTCATTTAGCCACCATACAAAAAACTCTTTCTGCCATCAGCATGTCTGACGCTAGACGCCTGGTGGGTAACACACGACGCTTTCTTTTCTTGGACTCACGTTTTTAACTGATTCGAAGTGAAACGACTACATGGAATCAATAACTGCATCGAGTGCAGGGAATGTTGGATCACTGTCACGCCAGAAATTATTCTTCTTGTCAGAATCTACTTTGCACATTTACAAAACTACCGTTCGTCTGTGCCTTGAATATTACTGCGATATCTAGTCTCATGCCTTTGCTATTCTGTAACGAACGACATGACTTACCTCGGAATTCAAAACGAGCGTGAATATATCTTGCCTATAAGATAACAAAAAAGAAATATGGGCGCTATCGAAGATGATATATCCCGGGAGGGGGTAATCAGGGAAAAGAATAGTGCAAGAATAATACTTAACACTGAAGATAGATTATAAGAAGATAGACATACAAGAACACCAACGAATAGTAACAAGTATAACAATCAAGTAGAAAATGTTTCTGCCTCGGACGTATGCGTCCGTCTAGTGAAGAATGCTTCTGTCTAGTGACGTATGTGGTATTTACCAACCTTCCTACGCAAGGCTAGATGTGACACAAGGTCTATTTATTGTGGGTCTTCCCGGCCATATAGCCAGGCCAAAAAATGTGTCTATTTTTGCCCAGTCGTGATTCTACCCTTCGGCGGAACCACGACTGGGTTATTGCTCTCTGCTCGGAAGCAGAGAGCGCCCTCTACCCGAAGGCAGAGAGCTGACAGTGTCATAGAGTCGTCAGTCTAGTGACGAATGCATTATTTAGCTGTCCCTCCCAGTAAGGGCAACATGTGACACATGATCAATTTATAGCTGGGCCTTCCGGGCTATATGGCCCGGCCAAAAAATGCCTGTCTATTTTTGCCCAGTAGCGGGGATTGAGTGAGATAACAGGAGAAGTGGCATTAGGAGTAAAAAGGGTTAGGGAGATGCGGAGGGCCATGATCGCCTACGCCCTGAAGGGACATGGCACATAACAGAAGAAGAATCCCAATATCAGTTAATTAATGGAAGCAACGCATGACATACTTGATAGACTTGAGCAGATGGATAGAGAAGTGGAATAACTAGAAAAATGGTATTAAGAGCAAAATAGGGAAGGAAGATGTGGAGGGCCATGATCGCCTACGTCCTGAAGAGACACAGCACACTGGAGAAAAAGAAGAAGACAAATGTGATGTTATACAAAATTAAAGACAATTCTTTGATAGAAGAAAAAAATGCTTTAAAAAATATTGAGAAAGACATGTAGACCATAATTCCCACAGAGAAAGAGTGAAAAGAGAGAAGAAAATGAAATAACAGAAGCAGAAAGAGAGTGGGGAATTCTGGATGAAAGAAAGAGTTTGCGAAAATGAGGTTATGAAGGATAGATAGAAAGAGAAAGAAATGGTGGTGAAAAAAAAAAAAGAAAAAAGAAAAGAAAGTTTTGAGAAGAAACGAAAGTGAGGAAGAAAGAGGGATAACACTCAATAAGTTCCGGGCCGGAACATAGATGGCACCACTAATTAAAAAAATGCATGTGATTTTTATGAATTACTAAACTTCAAATGGCAGGTGAGAAAATTTGAGCCCAATCGGGTTATCAGTTAACAAATTATTTATTTAAGTGAAGCTACTGTTGCAAATTTTCAAAACAATGAAAAAATATGAATTTAGTCTGTTGATAAAGCATTGCTTTCTGAAAAATACTGTTCAAACAAAGCAATGGCTTGATAAGTATTATTCGGACGCTGCTCCGTCGGAAACAACGGTTGAGAGGTGGTATGCTGATTTTAAACACGATCGTACAAACAAATGATGCTGAACGCTTAGGTCACCCAAAATCGACAGTTGTCCCAGAAAATAAACAAAAAAAAACTCGTTTTGGCCGATCGTAAATTGAAGTTGTGTGAGACAGCAGAGGAGTTGAACATATCAGAAGGCAGTGTATTCATCCAATTGCATGAATATTTGTCAGTGAGAAAGCTGTGTTCATAGTAGATACCACGTTCGCTCACAGTCGATCAAAAACAACAACGCGTCGACGATTCAGCGCGTTGCTTGCAACTGTTTTTGCGTAAATATGTAACAATGGATGGAACATAGATCCGCGACTTCACTCCGGAGTCAAATCAGCAGTCAGCTGAGTAGACAGCCGCGGGTGAAATCCGTCCAAAGTGATCAAAGACGCAAACATCAGCAAAAATGGTTTTAGTCTTCTTCTTCTTCTATGTGCCATGTTCTTTCAGGACGTAGGCGATCATGGCTTTCCACGTTTCCCTATCCCTGGTGGCTCTTAGAACGCCTTCTCCTGTTACACCATGCAACCCTCGTTCCATCATCCACCTGATTAGATCCTTCAAATATGTTATCCACTGCTTTCCCCTGTCTCTGTTTCCCTCTATCTGACCTGTTAGAATCAGGTTCTCCGAGCCCTCTTTCCTCATTGCATGTCCCAGGAACTTTAGTTGTCTCTTCCTGATGCTCAGTATTAATTTCCTTTTCGTTTCTATCATTTCCAAAACCTCATCATTGCTCATTAACTCGATCCATGATATTCGCAGTATCCTTCTGTAGAAGCACATTTTAGTTGCTTCAAGTTTTTCCTTAATCTTCGATGATATCGTCCAACATTCACTGCCATATTGAAGGACGGACATCACATAGCGATCCAGTACTCTCTTCTTCGTTTCAAGCGAAATTGTCCTGTTTTTTAATACTTTACTCAACCTCTGGAATGCTTCCTTCGCCATGCCAATTCGCCTTCGGATCTCTGTGTCGCACTTTCCGTCTTCTGTTATAACACTTCCCAGGTATTTAAATTTTTGTACCTGCTTGATTTTAGTATCCCCGACCTGTATTTGGCATATTGGGCTGCCCTTTTTATTGATGACCATGCATTCGGTTTTCTTGCAGTTTATTTGTAGTCCTTTCTTGTCACTCTCTTCAGCTACCTTCTGTAATAGCATTATTGGTGCATTTAAAGGAAGAAATTGCCAAAAAACGGCCAAAAATGAAGACAAAAATTTGATCTTTCACTAAGACAAACGAACCGTGTCACAAGTCGATAGCAACTTTGGCAAAACTAGTTGAATTGCACTTCGAATTGCTTCTGCATCCACGATATTCTCCAGATCTGACCCCCAGCGACTACTGGTTGTTTGCAGACCTCAAAAGTGATATCGGAAATTGAGTCATCTTTTGAGGCCAAAGACAAATCGTTCGACAAAAACGCATCGAATTGTTATAGAAGCATTGGAATCAGTGTATCAACCTAGAAGGAGACTATGTTGATGATTAAAGTCGAATTTTGCATAAAAGTTGTTTTTTTTATTAGTTAGGCTCAAGAGTTATTGAGTGATGTGTTATAAGCGAGTGAGAGGGAAATAAAATAGCGTAAGAGAGAAAGGAGAATGTGATGGAAGGAAGAAAAATGATAGATAGATAGATAGATAGATAGATAGATAGATAGATAGATAGATAGATAGAAAATTAAGAATAGATAGATAGATAGATAGATAGATAGATAGATAGATAGAAAATTAAGAATAGATAGATAGATAGATAGATAGATAGATAGATACGAAATTAAGAATAGATAGATAGATAGATAGATAGATAGATAGATAGATAGATAGATAGATAGAAAATTAAGAATAGATAGATAGATAGATAGATAGATAGATAGATAGATAGATAGATAGAAAATAGATAGATAGATAGATAGATAGATAGATAGATAGATAGATAGATAGATAGATAGATAGATAGATAGTAGAGAGAGATAAATTGGGAGAGAGACAAATTGAAAGAGAGCCAGAGAGAAGGTGAGAATAGTGAAAAAGGAACAAATTGTGGGAACGAGTGGAGAAGTGAGGTAGATAGAAAAAGAAAAAAGAGGAGAATGAAAGGAGTCAAAGAAATTTAGACAAAGACAGACATAGTGAAAGAGATAGAGAGAAAGGTCTGAAAGAGTGAAAGCAAGGGAGACAGAAAAAGAGAGAGAGAGAGAGAGAGTGGTGGGAGGAGTTACGAAGGGAAGCTACAGTGTCAAATATGTCAAAAGTAAGATTTCCCTGGTGCTCAGGATAATCCCAAACAAGACGAGATAATCGAACGTCGTCATGGTCGAGTCTCCGGCCGGCAATGTACCCAGCGCTCGGACGACATGCTTCGATAATTAAGCAATCAGTGAGTGTCGATCGTTGCATTGCTTCTTATGCTCAATATTTCTAAGATATCTATATATTGATCCTCATATATATAAAGTGCGTTGTGGTGCAGTGGATATCGGCTCGGAACGAGAAATCAGCGAGCCGAATTTAAATTCCAATTGAATTCGTTGTATTCACTTACGCACAAATACCCTTGGGAAAGGAATTAATCTGTCTCTTCCCTCCAGTTATAGATTAAATAACAGGACAAATTGGATTCTGTAGCCTTGGCTGGCAACCAGTCTACCGCAAAATTAATGCTAAACCTACTGCGTGATAATCTTCTGCCCAGTCAGCTACGTCTTTTTCGAGATATGAAAAAAGCGTGTATCACGTATGGCACTTAACAGACTGTCCAGACTTTGGGGATACCCTGTAAAACGTTTGACAGGGAAAAGCATTATTTTCCTATTCATTGCATGTGATTTGTTATAGAAATGCAAAGAGAAATCTTATAGAAAACATTTAGAAATGATTTAATAAATTGAGGAATATTGAAAAAATCATTAAATTTCTTGTGCGAATGAAACAATAAAAAAAACGAGCTAATCATTTCAAACTGAATGCCATGACCAATTTATGAATTAACACAAGTAAAGGAATTAAAAAAGAATCAGTCATAGAAATAAACTCATAAATTTCCTGATGGCAATGTCAAACAAAATTACTGAACTGTCAATTCTTACAAATCAATAATTAGTGTTTTCTTGTAATTGAAGCTCCGTCCGGAAAACAATCAAATATTCAAAAACCTGATGTTGTTAATGATAGAGATTGCCCACATGGACAATGTTTCTCCGATAATAATAAATTAAATAACTTATCCGTTGATTTAAAAACAGTACATTATCGCACCGATCAACGTGCCATTTATCTGATAGTAGTCCAAATTTGAAACACAGTACAGATTTAGAAGAGGGACAAGGGAAAAGAGCATATAACTTACAGAGAACAGGAAATTGTGGAGAGCCATAATCACTTATATCCATAAGGAACACGGCACATAGAGAATGAGCCTTTGGAAATGGATCTTAAATGAGGTTTAAGAGAGATAGGAGAAAAGACAAAATTTATTAAGAGCTACAGAGAACAGGAAATTGTGGAGAGCCATAATCACTTATGTCCTTAAGGAACACGGCACATAGAAGAATGAACCTTTGGAAATGGATCTTAAATGAGGTTTAAGAGAGGAAAAAAGACAAAATTTATTAAGAGCTACAAAGAACAGGAAATTGTGGAGAGCCATAATCACTTATGTCCTTAAGGAAAACGGCACATAGAAGAATGAGCCTTTGGAAATGGATCTTAAATGAGGTTTAAGAGAGATAGGAAAAAAGACAAAATTTATTAAGAGCTACAAACGACAAAGGGGAAGTTTGGAGAGCTATGATCGCTAACGCTCTGAATGGGCACGGGTCATAGAAAAAGTTTAGTTAAATCTCATATGACCGATTAGCACAAGGAAACAAACCACAGTAAGAAATCTTTACCAATGACATTAGGATGTGTGTTGTGGTGCAGTGGATATCGACTCGGAAAGACAAATCAGGGAAGCGAGTTCGAATTCTAATTGAATTCCTTGTGCATTCACTTACGCACAAATGCCATTGGGAAAGGTATTACGCCGTCTCTTTCCTACAGTCATGGATTAAATAATAGGACAAATTGGGTTCTATAGCCTTGGCTGGCAACCAGTCTACCGCAGAAATCAATGGCAATCTACTGCGGGATAATCTTCTGCCCAGTCAGTCATGTCTCTTTCGAGACATGATCGCCCAAAGCGTGTATTACGTATGTCACTTAACTGACTGACTGAATATAATAGTTGGAATCATGATTAAGGCTTCAACTGGTCATAAAGTAGGGGATCGGTTTTCTATTGTTTTGAAGTAACAAACTGATCCCCCACTAATTACTACATAAAAATATTATACATCTCTTCCCCTTCTAGCTATGAGTCAAATAACAGGACAGATTAGGTTCTATAGCCTTCGTTGGCAATCAGTCTACCGTAGAAAGCAATGGCAACCTACTGCGGGATAATCTTCTGCCCAGTCAGTCATGTCTCTTTCGAGAGATGATCGCCCAAGCGTGTATCACGTATGGCACTTAACTGACTGACTGAATACAATAGTTGGAAACATGATAAAGGCTTCTACTGGGCATAAAGTGGGGGACCAGTTTTCGATTGCAATGAAGTAATAAACTGATCCCCCATAATTACTACTTAATAATATAATACATCTCTTCCTCCTCTAGCTATGAGTCAAATAGCAGGACAGACTGGGTTCTATAGCCTTGGTTGATAAACAGTCTACCGCAGAAAGCAATGGCAACCTACTGCGGGATAATCTTCTGCCCAGTTAGTCATGTCTCTTTCGAGACATGATCGCGTGTTTCACGTATGGCACTTAACTGACTGATTGACTTTATACCCATGGTTGGTGTTCACGAGTTAAAGTGGAAAATGGAATTGGCGTTCCAAGTTCAAATATTGATCAAGCGCTTTACGTTACTTCACCTTTAAAAAGACACGAATTAATCTCCTTGCTGCTATAAATTGATTAGCAAGGAAAATCGGACTCACTTGCCTTGAATGTTTGCCAGTGTATTAAAAGGAAAATCCGGAATTCAAACATAAGGAAGTTTTTTAGGATATTTTATGGCATCCTGTGGACCATTTCCGTTATCGATTTTTTTCGATAAGTCTGACGAGTTATTTATATGAGTGTTATTATGTAATGCTTACATACGTCGAAACAAACGGGAGAGTCCACAATATATTGCATAAAATATCAAAGAGAAAATTTTCGTTCTTAAAGAGCATTTCCTTGAGAGCTGAACACAACGTTTGCAGCGATTTGCAGACATCTTTAACCGATCACGGGAACTTTTTCTTATTTCCATCGCATTCTTGCAGGCGATGAAAAATAAGTTTTGCACGTAGACAGAAAACAAAAATAACAGCAATTATTGCCAAACGAGAACGCAATTACAACAACAAAACCAAGGCTTCATTTACAGAATTGCTTGCTTTATGTCAGGTGAAATATGTAATATGCCATTTTAAAAACTAATGACACATGGAATGGCCATCACTAAAGATGTATATTGCCAGCAATTTGATCGGTTAAATGAAGCATTACGTCGCTTACCTGATCTGGAAACCAGAAATAAAAGATATTATTCTTCAGCATTGAAATGCAAGGGCAAACTTTGAAAATAAACCCAAAAGAAAATAAAATCCTTAAGATGGAAGATCGCCTTTCATATTTACTAGATTCAGCTCATAAAGATTTTCAATTATTTTTGCAAATGGCAGAAGGTTAAGAAATAAAGATACTGGCTTTTTTAAAATAACTTTTTGTGAAAGAAACAAAAACACATTTATTTAATCATCGACACGAAAATTTACCTTTCCACTGCGCGGTGGTCTTCAGTCTGTTAAGAGTCATACATGATACACGCTGACTCGGTAGAAGATTGTCCCGCAGAACATTACCTTCTGCGGTAGACTGGTTGCCAATCAAGGTTACAGAACCCTGTCTGTCCTGCTGTTTAACCCATAGTTAGAGAGAGATGCGACGGATTAACATCTTACCTAAAGGTATTTGCGCGTAAGTGAATGTAACGAATTTAACTGGAATTTGAACTCCACTCTCGATTTCTCCTTCAGTGGTAACACCCACTGCACCACAACCTTCAGTCTTAATTATTTACATTAGTCGGACTTAGCATATTGGATCTAAGGACGATTTTCCCTGCAAAAGAGTTTGAATCCGACCGGAGGGCACATTTTTTAATCATAAGATTTCGCTACTGTTCAGGGCGGGAGATGAAACTAAATAGTGTATCAGAAGGGTGTCTATTCAAATATGCATACCTGTAGCTATGGGGTGATGGTTAATGCTTACTGAATCGGCCTTGTGTCATACATAACCGAACTCCCTACAACTTAATATTATTCATAATCATCAGAAGGTTGTCAGCAGGTTGGAACATGTGGATTTGTGAAAGAATAAAAGTATGACTTTTGCATGTTTAAATAGAAATTTATTGATAAAAAAATATCATGAATTGGTTGAGGTTAATGTTCAATGAGAAACAGTATTAAGAAGTTAAGGGTATCAAGAGTTCATAGTAGTCCTTGTAAGAGTGAGTTTATGTGTACGTATGCAGGAACGTATGTATGTATGTGTGTATATGTGTATGAGCGTTTGTTTGGTAGGAATATCTTTGAAGTTATGCCTTAGTGTGAATGGTGAAAGGCAACAGGTGAGATGTGAACGATGAAAAAGAAGGAGGTGAGAGAGAAAGAGAGCGGCAATAATAATGCGATCGCTTGATATTTGTCAAGGGTACACGTCAGTTGCGCTTATCTTAACTCTCTGACAATGGTCAAGCTTGCTCGTCTTTTATTTCGTTTGGGAATTCACTCCCGGGTGTGATTCTGGCCTTTTCATATGACGACAAACATTTTTCATCGAGTTGTGAAATTTTGTTTAAACAATAAAAATGCAGTAGTTCTTTAGAAACTGCTTTGTTTATTATTCGGACAAGAAAGTGAGCAGTTAAGAACCTTCGGGAATCCGAACGGGGGGAATCAATTTAAGACAGTATAGAACCTCGCTTTGACGTTCTTCGTGGCTGTGCTGGTTAAAAATACGTCGGTTTTTATCACTAATTATCCCGTAAAGTAAGGATACAAGTTCAAATTCTGTTGGAGGGTGCTTTTTTTTTTCTTTAATAAGATTTTTTGAAAATTTGGGCCGCCGGAATACTGTTAAAACGAATCCATCAAATATGGGTATTCACTAGAAATAGCATTTAAAGTGATATATATATATATATATATATATATATATATATATATATATATACAACAGTTAATCTTCGAAATATTACCGAAAAAATCATAACACAGACGCTCACGTAATGATTTTTCGGGTATATTTCGAAGATTAACTGTTGCATCATTTGGGTCTGACGAGCCGCAAGAAGGTCATCATTGTGCGGTGAAATATGTATTACCCATGAAATTGTAGTATATCTAAAAAAATTTTCTAAATTATATTACTCTGTTAAATTAAATAAATGAATTTAACATTGAGTTCTTTTGAGTTCGTCTCTACCGGAATTTACCTGATTCTACTTTATATATGTATAAAACAAAATTTCGATGTTTAAATTCTTTGAATAGCCATTTCTGCGGGGACTTCGCCGTTTCTTCAGCAACGGCGAAACGAAATACTAGTTTCTTAAATTTTTCAAAATAGTTAAAATTAAATTTAACTCGTGAATTGCGAATATCCTTTAGCTTTTTAAGTAAATTATCTTCGGGAATGTGTGTGTGTGTGTGTGTGTGTGTGTGTGTGTGTGTGTGTGTGTGTGTGTGTGTGCGTATATGTGTGCGTGTGTTTGGGTATGTGTGTGTGTGTATACTTGTAGTAATGGATTCTTTTGAGATCTACACTTGAGGTTAATATTTTTATTTTGAATTTTGAATTTAAAATTCAAGATTTATATTTAAATTTCTATGTCAGAACTTGTTCTATAAAATTTATCCCAGTCATTATTTATTTAAACTAAAATCTCTTTGGTAAATTTTTCAATTTTTTTTCATCATTGATGGTAGCAGTTTTCTTTTTTTTCTATGGGAATTTTTTTTTTCTTAGCTTACTTCCCTGTCAATCACCCCTTCCCCCTTTTTCCTTTTTTCCTTTTCCTTTTTTCCTTTCCTTTTCTTTTTTCTTTTTTCCTTTTTCCTTTCGTTTCCCCAACCACTTCTATTCCCCCGGACATGGCTAAATTTCAACTTTTAAACTCTCAACTCAGATAAAGGAGAGGGGATGTCTTCTAATATGAGACATAGGTATTTGTCTGCTTCCCTGTTTACTTCTTTAAATTCAAAATTATTAATCCCACCCCATTTTATTTTCCTGTGGATGGTCATTTTTTTTATTTCTATCGGTATAAAATCTTTTGTCATTTGAATTTGATTAAATAAATATTTCGTTTCGCCGTTGCTGAAGAAAAGGGGAAGTCCCCGTAGAAATGGCTATTCAGCTGATTTAAACATCGAAATTTTGTTTTATTTTTATATTTGGCTGTTTAATTAGAATATTATGTTTGCGCTGAGGCCTCCACCTTGATCAATTTTAATATTAATGAAATTAATATTAATTAAGATCGGGTTTTTGGGATTTACCTACCCGATTATCCTTTTGGATTAAATATATATATATATATATATATATATATATATAGGTTGGGGAATCGTAATCATGGAAAAACACACATACAAACAAAAAAATGAAAGACCTTATTGATGATGAAAACATATACGAGAAAGTTAACAAAAACACCATCACAAAAGACACAAAAATTTATAAACAATATCAAAATCTTATTAAAAACAGAAGACTCCTCCTGGCTAAAGCTCATCACATATCATCTAAAAACACCCATATTATACGGTCTCCCAAAAACACATAAACCAAATATATCAATGAGGCCTATCATATCCGCCTCACATAAAATAGCTGGCAAATTAAGCAAAATCTTAGCACCACTTCATAGAAAATACATAGAAAACACATTCAGAAACTTGCAGCACCCGTATCACTTTATTCACATTGCAAAAGGAACATAATATATACAACCACAACAAAAGCAACATTGTTAACAATAATAGTCTAAACAATAACAGATAAATTATACTACCCACCAACTCCATTCCATCTAATATCCAAACCAATTTATCCCATCTCAAAAGCAAACATATAGTAACAACTACCCCGAAAATTATTATCGACATTGTTAAATCTAACAAAAAAACCGAAATCATAATAATGAACAAGCAGGTATATACAAAATAAATAGCCAAAATTGTTCCTCAGTCAACATTGGTGAAACAAGTAGAAATATAAAAAAAAACTATATATGGAAACAAAATAGACATCACTAATAATAATCTAACGAATGCATTAGTGATTCACAGAAATAAATTCGACCACAATTTCGATTTAAAAAATGTCACACTAATAAAAAGAGTAAGCAATTTATTCAAGAGGAAAATTTTTGTGAGCGCTGTCATCCAGTACAACCAAAACATCAATTTACGCCCCGGTTTTTTCCCAATCTCACCTTTTTTTATGGAACTGATACTCAAACAGACTAATATACATAATAAAAAAAGTCCAAGGAAAACAGTTGAATTCCCTTCATTTTAACATCTCGTGACATTGCACTACACCTGAAGGAGTTCTAAAACTAAAATATTCTGTTAATCAGTTCGAATGATTTGTGTGTGTTTTTTATAGTGGCCAACACTGTTTGTTTATAGATACGTAATTTAACCATCCTGTCCTTAATCTCAGATCATAACAGTATATTTTTACACACACACACACACACACACACACACACACACACACACACACACACACACACACACACACACACACACACACACACACACACACATATATATATATATATTTGTGTGTATTTTGGCAGCATTTTTTCATTAATACAGGTTTCATTGAATAATATAGACAAGTTCTGTCTATTTTGTGTAAGATCCGTTAGTATGATCTGATTAGCTTGATAGTGTTGTCATGGAAAGACGACAAGAAATCCCAATAATTGTTGATTTTTTTATCAGGTCTGAGCTTTCGGCTTACATAAGCTATTATCAAAGGATGAACATTTAATGTTCAGTGAACATAGAATATTTAAATTATTATTAACAGAGTGGAGTTATACAGAGAAAATTAGACAGGTCCATTTTTTGTGTCGCACATGGCTGTAGGCCGAGAAGGAATGGTGGTAGTGGGTTTTTTGTTCAATTGAGTGTATAGTGGCATACGGAAATCAACGAATTTTAACGAAACTTGGTTATAAGTAACCGACAATTTGAAATGAATTGTTTGAACATTATTTTCATTAAAAACAGAATATCTACTTAAATACGAGTATCGATAAAAAATAATGTTCAAACAATTCATTTCATATTTATATATATATATTTGTAGTAATATTTTTATTATTGGGTTTATAATGAAAACATTTTTTCGCTACACAAGAGCTGCCGTGTTTCAGTGCTATATTCAGCACCTCATCAGGCATATTGAGCACTGTTAAAATGAAAATATTATGAACTATGAAGATATATATGCCCCCCCCACACACACACATATATATATATTAATAATAATAACGATAATAGTTATAACAATATTCATAGTAACAAAAATAATAATGATAATAATAGTAATTGCTAAACTATATTTTAGTTCGTTTTGAAAAACCCACCGAGGACGAACTCGGAGGGAAAAGGAGGTGAAGTAAAAACAGAAACAAACGAAGTCCATGAACAAAAGTCAAATACTCGTAGGAAAGAAAAAAAAAACCCCAAGACGAAAACCCTAACACTAAATCGCTCAATACGAAAGTAGAGCAACAAAGACTGAAATCTAAGTAAGAGCCAACAAACCTACCTAGGTTTCACCCTTCGGTTCGTCAGGGTAAGAGCCTTCTCACCCTGACAAGACGAAGGTTGAAACCTAGGTAGGTTTGTTGGCTCTTACTTAGATTTCTGTATATATATATATATATATATATATATATATATATATATATATATTAATCCATGTTTCCTTAAATAATATAGACAAGTTTTGTTTATTTATTTTATGTAATTTTTTTCATTTTCTCTGTTAAGCTTAACAGCTTTTTCATTAAATAAAGAAAGAAAATTACAGTATTGATGCATAATCTTATTTTAATAATCCAATCTAAGCTTTCGGCTTACATAAGCCATTTTCAAAGATGTCAAATTACATTATAGTATAACAATTCACTGACAGTAATGACAATAATGACTGTCTGTTTTTGTTGACATGGAAGATTTCCAAGCAACAACAAACTCTTGCATTTAAGACACTGGAGGCGAATATCACACCACAGCTCAAGACGTCACACATGACCACGCGAGAGTGAAAAAAGAAATATTAAGTATAGGAAGCCATACTATTAATCATAGGCATTTAAGAATATTTGTGAAGATTTCATAGTTTATTTTGTTTAGGTTAGGTTTCAACTGTTTTATGTATATGAGTTCAACAATTTTTAGTTTTTGTTTATTGTTTTCGTGTTTAAGTATAATTATAAAAAAATTATATAAAATAAACAGACAAAACTTGTCTATATTAATTAATGGAACGTGCATTAATGAAAAAATGCTGCCGAAATACACAATATATATATATATATATATATATATATATATATATATTGTAATAGTTGTTACAATGGTTTATAAATTCATAGTGTTAATATATATATATATATATATGATGGTGATATCAGACGGTATGAACGGATCCTACACAAAATTAATAGACAGAACTTGTCTATATTATTCTCTGAAACCTGCATTAATGAAAAAATGCTGCCAAAATACACACAATATATATATATATATATATATATATATATATATATATTTATTTATTAATAAATTATAACATTGATATGTTATAATATCACTACAAAAGTAGCTATTTTGTTTCGACACTTTTGTGTCTTTTCAAGTGATGTTGTTATTTCAAATGAATGGCTTTATTGTAATAGTTGTTACAATGGTTTATAAATTCATAGGGTTACTTGTGATACTATGAATATATAAACCATTGTAACAATTATTACAAATTAACGCTCTACGTTTGTATCGATCACTCTTTACTCTTTATAAAAGTAAATGCATGAACAGCAGATTAAAAAACCTACGAGTTCCACAACTTTGTTACAATATATATATATATATATATATATATAAACACTCTGTATGTGTATACACACACACATACACACACACATACACATATATATATATATATATATATATATATATATATATATATATAAACTGAGCATTTAAGAACTTTCTAAAATCAGAACCACTTAAAGCCTAAAATAGAGCCTCGTTTGATCCCGACTCTTACCGTATCCGAGTTGGCTAAAGCACATTGTGTCTAACGACTGTTTCATTTCACGTTTTTATTATTAATTCCTATTTTCCGATGAGTCGTTTCAAATCAGATTCGAAGCTGGGCACAAATCGTTGAATTCCTGAGCATTTTGGTATTTTCGAAGTTACTGATAAAAAAATTTAAAAAAAGCTGCATACACTTTATTATTATATATTATTTTCCTAGACAATAGCCGAGTGGCGGGGCGATGAGGAGAAAAACCGACGGCTCTTTCGCTAATTTATGCGCTGCTTAAAATCTCTTTTCAGACAGCTCACCAGAAATCGGCAATTAATTACAAAAAAATTTAAACAAAGAACATCCGTTTGTTTTCAATCAAACCTGCATTAAAATATATAAAACGTACGACGGTGTTCGAAAGGTGATTTACGATTTACTCGAAAGTATACGAAAATGGATGGACACTAAATTGATATAAATATCATTTATTTATGGAAAAGTGAGAAGAAAACGAAGGAGAAAAAAATAATTCAAAAATATTAAGTAAGAAAGACAATAAAATATTAAGACTCGTTGGTTTCAAATTAAAATTTCATTATTGAATGATTACTGCCCAAGTTCCCATTAAACGCCCCCGCAGACACAAACACAAACACACACGCACGCGCACACAAGCAAACACGCAAACACACACACACACGCATGCACACACCATACATACGCACACACACACACACAAACTCAAGGTGCGATGGATAATTTGTTGTATAAATTAAGCAAAAATAAAAATAACAGATACATTTAACAAAATTACACAAAAATATAATAAACAGCAACATTTATTCAATAAAATTGCTATTGACTTCAACCACAACCTACAGACGACTTTGGAATCTCATGTATCTCTTCTGGACGGCCACCTTGTTTAAGTTGGTGAATGGTGCCATAAGCGTTGCCTCCAGTTCTTCATTGGTATAACAAGAAGTTTTGTTGGTCTCTCACTCAATTGCACCCCACACATAATAATCAAGGGGGTTGCAGTCTGGGGAGTTAAATAGTTGATTTTCTAAGCACCGCTTAGATGTGGCACAAGGCTGAAAGTATGGGGTACCCAGTGAGGATCAAACTCACTACTCAGCTGTAATAGGTTCTAGCAAACAAGCTTGTTAACCATTACATTCCGCCGAGGTGCTCGGGGACTAATGAGAGATAGAAAATTCAGGGGGAGAGAGAGAGAGATAAAGAGAGAGAGAGAAAAAAAAGCGAGGTTATTGAAAGGATTGCATGAGATTGCACAAGGCCGAAAGTACGGGGTACTCAGTGAGGATCTAACTCATTACTCGGTTGTATAGGTTTTAGCAAGACAAGCTTGCTAACAATTACACCACACCGAGGTGCTCTTGGAGAGGTGATGTAAGAGTTGATGTGGTCGCAGAAATTGTCTGATAGCCATGACCGAGTTCTACTGCCTGCTGCCAGGCATAGGGTCTGTTAGCAGCCACCCTCTTGAGCCATGGCTGCACTACCTCTTCAAGGCTTTTGTTGTTGGCTTATCTGTTGAATCTGAGGCCCCAACTCCCTAAATCGGAAGTTCTTTTCTTATCAGAATGATCAGAGTTTTTCGAACTGCCGCACCTTCGTAATCAGCATTAGACTCATCCAAGTCTTTCCGAGTCCTCAGCATGAAATTAACACCCAAACACTGAAATGTTTGTATTGGTGCTTCCAGAGCGAATGCCAACTAGTACAGCAAGCCTTTCCATATTTCAGGCGGAGTAAATTGCGCCATGTGATCTTTTTTCTCATATAACATGCCCAA
This sequence comes from Ascarosepion bandense, assembly GCA_037127315.1. Taxonomy (NCBI): domain Eukaryota; kingdom Metazoa; phylum Mollusca; class Cephalopoda; order Sepiida; family Sepiidae; genus Ascarosepion; species Ascarosepion bandense. Next base: position 1,823,170 of record JBBBDQ010001063.1, on the reverse strand, counting down.
CTGACCCTACTACACATTGCATCCGACAAAATCAAACGCAAACAACGCACATGCGCGAAATTTTAAAAAAATATAAAATGGCGACTGTTTACCAATTGTACCCTGTATTTGGCAACTTAAAAGCGGCACTCGGTGCAAACTTTTAAGCTAGCTACTGCGGCGGGCTAATAGAGCCTAGACCCAATATTCAAGAGACCAGACTTGTCCAGCTTAAAGAACAGCAATGATAATTTTAAAGAAATAACGTTGAATTGCTCAATTCACCTCATGGGATTTCATAACCTTACTTGAACTCTGATTCAAGTCTAATTCCAGACAACAGACCGATTTGGGTCAAAAATCTTTCAAGCTGAAAATCGAGTTCTTCAAATCACAAAATCCGTGGAACATCAAAACTCCACATTACGAAACTGTTATGGTGCCCTTTACAGTGGAATGGATTCTTCCTCCGTCAATATAGTACTCACCTGCGTGACTTCCGGAACGCAGCTGAGTGACATTCTAGAGGTTGTCAACACGTAGCGTAACTATACCGTTCGAACTTACACTTTTATTTGATGATTACTAAGACATATTATTGTATATATTGATCTGTTATTCTATTACACTGGCACAAAATTGGTATACCATTTTAAAAAGAAGGTATTTATTATTAGTTTCAAAGGTTCTTTCGTCCAAAATCTCATCAGGAGAAAAATTGTTGGAAATTTAATCAAACGAAAAGAACAGTAACGAGAAAAACGAAGAGCAAAAAAGAGGGACACACGATAAAATAAATATACATACAAATATATATATACTCACCTCGTTATAAATATATTTATGCTAGGAATTGAGAACCGAACCCTTTATTACGATCACTGGGGTATATCATTCATATTCAATGTACATATCACATGAAGAAGGCCGGAGCACATAACGGCCGATGCGTCGTATACATGGCAACAAAGATGACGACAATAGTCCGAACAATGTAAATAGTGTAAATACTACCTCATATCAGAAATATAGACGCACAAACATGGCGTCTACTCATGAGTATCCAGTAAAAATAATGTGTAAAGTGATAAAATCTGTCGTGTTAATAAATAATAAAGTGCATTGCTTTCTTTAGAAATATGATGATGGATTCTTCAACCGATTTTGACGTATGAAAATCCGACAACCTCATTCAGTCCCGCTTGTGACCTGCATACAAGCCTATGTATTGTAAGGAAAAGTGAGGACAGAATAATCAAGGTCGTTGAATAAACGACCAGGCTAGCAAAGTTATGAGCTTCTCAGCAAGGTCTCGTCCCACAAAGAAACATATATATATATATATATATATATAATAATAATAATAATAATAATAATAATAATAAAACAAATTCCGATGTTCAAATTCGCTGAATGACCATTTCTTGTGAGAAATTTCTTGTGTCATCAGCAACGAATTTATTTTTTTATTTTTATTTTTTTTAATCATTTCCCCCCGAGCAAGGCGGAAACGCCACTGATGTGCAGGTGGTTACATAAATGTAAAAAGATTAATTAGAAAAGAGTGAGGAGTAAAAACTAGTTAGAAAGGAACAATAGAAAGCAGGTGCGATGACAGATACATAGGTGGAGAGAAGGGGAAGACTCTCCTTTGGAGCTTGTCAAGAACACTGAGTAGAACGGCAGGGGCACCTGACCATAAATGGCAGCAGTACTCCATGCACGGACGGATGGTTGACTTGTATATATGCAGGATGGATTCAGGTGGAAAAAACATCCTGGATCCACATAGTGACCCAAAAAAGCCAAATAACAAAATGAAAAAAGATATTTTACCGGCGGAATTTAAAAAAAAATTCATCACGGAAAATTAAAGGGGTGGGATTAATAAGAAATCAGACAGAAATCTATGTCTATTTTTATTTTTAGACTTTTTGGAAACCCCTACTCCTTAACTGAGTCGAGAGTTCCATGTTGAAATTTAGTTGGCTCTGTAATTTGAATATAAATTACATTGACCCCTTCACCTTGATCAGTTTTAATATTAATGTAATTAATATTAATTAGGATGGGGTTTTTAGGATTTACCGACCTGCTTTTCCTTTTGGATTAAAGTTATAATATATATATATATATATATATATATATATATATATATATATATATATGTGAGTGAAGAAGGAAAGAAGAAAAAAAATTTTTTTACAATGTCCAAAACATTAATTTAAAACAGTGCTCGATATATAATATATAGTACTGTGAATATTTGTTATAAATTATATTTTAGTACATGTACAATTTTTTTATATATCCAAATGTAGAAATCGTACATTTGTTTCGACATTGAAACTACAATGTCTCATCAGGTGGTGTGGACAGGAATGGAAAGCCTCTTTTCTTATAATTGGCGAGTTGTGTGTGAGATGTTGGTGGGGGTTAGTGATAAGGGAATAAGTCTTGTGAATTGTCCGTTTTAATTTTGAAGAAAGTGGTGTGGGTAGTGAATATAGTTGATTAATGAGTGTCTTGGAATTTTGTAGACAGATTTAACATTAGCAGATAGGATGTAAATTTTATATGAATATGAATAAATATAGTTTTAAGGTGTGCTATATTTATAAGATAAAGTGCTCAATATCAAAGTAATAAAATCTAAACTTATTTATAAATGGAACTTTGTCTGTGTGTGTATGTGTGTGTGTGTGTGTGTGTGTGTGTGTGTGTGTGTGTGTGTCCGTTACTATAGACTCGGAAACGGTTGAACCGATTGTCTTGAAAATTTACACACTTGTACTATAAGCGTCTGCGAGTGTTCTTAGCTACGTTTGTGTCGAGGTACCCCCGATAAATATCGAAAATCGATAATCGAAAAAATCGGGTTATAGAAGGAATGGTCCGATTTTAATCAAATTTGATACACTCATAGACAAAAACATATTCATAGACAAAGATATATTTAGAAGTTTCAAGGTTGCAGTTCTTACAGTAGTGCAGAAAATTTGATATCGATACCAGGAAATCAAAATTTGACATACATCCATTTATTTTTCTTTCGCTTCAACTGGAAACAACTATTGCTTTTTAGTCTTTCGTGCCAACGTCCAAAGAGTCTGAGCTCCAGGACCATGGATTAGTTTTAAAGCTTTCATATACCCGAGCAACGCCGGGCTATACTGCTAGTTTTGACATAAAAATGTTACTCTGTTCAAATTAGAAAGCAATTTGCTAAGACGAAAATGTCTAGAGAGTACTTTGATCGCAAGGTCAACCACAGTAAACTTCGTCTCTGGCTCCTACAATATTTCATCATTCCTGGCAGAGTTTCTATAATCACTGTGTCGGATATCTACTTACAAATGTAATAGAAAGAAAAAAAAGAATATATAAAAGAATTATAATTGAAAATAGCTGGATAAATAAATGAATAAATGTTACGTGTTATAAGTGTAACAAAAGAAAACAAAAGAGTATTTACACAAAAGCACAAACAGATATTTGATTAACAAAAAACACAAAATAAAATATATACAGTTATACAATTTTAACATTCAAAACAAGAAACTTAAAGTTTGCTACTGGTAGGCGAGGTGTTACAACGGGAGAGGTAATGTGTTGAGAGAGTATTTTTAACACGATAGGCTAGCAAGTATTCTAAGTACTATTTTTGGAAATCCTCAAATGTGTATATAAAGAATAATTTTTGTTTGGTCAATGAAAGAGTCTATTAACCGGATCTGTTCTATGAGGTTCACTTTTGGGTTTTTGTTGGTCGGTAACCTTTCTTAGAGATTCTTTTGGCTGGATATAATATACCGAATCACGCCGGAGTTGATAATGTCAGCAATCCTTTTTAAAAACTAACTACTCTCTTCCCATAACCTATTTTTATAGGGGCTAGCACCTAATTAGCCATTTTCTCGAATCATTTAGAATTATCTAGCTCCTTCTTGAATATTTTGGAATGATCTGGAATCTTCCAAACGTTCTATTTTTAATTTCTCTATTTTACAACTACTTCATGAATTAAAACTTTTTTGTTTTTAAATACTAGGACTCAGTAGAATCCCTTACTATAATTTTTAGCCATTTCCGTGGACTTTATTAATATTTTTTATATACAAATGCATCCTTGTAACAATAAGTAAATATAAAAAAATCAAAATTCCCATCATCCCTCGTTCGTGCGCATGTGTAGTCGCACCAACATTACAAATTCAGTGTGATAAAGTCGTAAAGGACGAAACGCGTCACAAGAGTACATTTGTCACTTTTTCATACATTTTGCCCCAATATTATTCCTGGTATATTAGAACTTTGAATAAGTTCTCAGTGTTTTCCAACAGACAGAACTGCGTCCATGTCGTTTCAGATAGTAAAGCATCTATAAGGAAGTCCTATAAGCAAGTTTGAAACTCAGTGTATTTCATTTCGCCGAAGTGTAAACAATTTTGTTTTCATAGCGTTAAACCTGCAGGATTTCGAACCAAAGAAAGTGTATTTACGGGGAAATTTACTACACTGCTTTATTTAAAAGATATCTGCAGCTGAAGCACACATAATCCTGGTTGAGACTTATGATAACAATCAGAGATTGGTTTAGACGCTTCAAAAATAATGATTTTGAAGATAAAGAACACTCTGGCACAGGGAAAAAATTTGAAGATGAAGAATTGAAAGCATTACTTCATGAAGACTCATGTCAGGCTCAAACTGAACTTGCAGAATCATTAGAAGTTGATCCCACAACAGTTTCGAAAGGTCTGAAAGCATTAAGAAAGATTCAAAAGCAAATTCATTGGGTGCCCTAGGAGTTGAAGCTGAGAGATATCAAATGGTGTCTTGTCACATATGAACATCTGCTTCAATGGCGGAAATGGAAAGTTTTTGCATTTTATTGTGACCAGCAATGAAAAGTGGAAACACTATGATAACCCTAAGCATAGAAGATCATGGGGTAAGAATCAACATCAGCAGCAAAGTTGAATATCCACGGTTCAAAGCTTCTGTTCTGCATTTGGTGTGGACAGTTGGGTGTAGTTTATTTTGAACTGTTCAAACTGACCGAAACCACCACAGGAGATTGCTATCAACTAGAATTGATGCATTTGAGCTGAGCATTGAAGAAAAAATTGCCGCTCTATAAGTAGAAACATGACAAAGGGATTTTGCAATGTGACGTTAGACCACATGGAAAAATGGGAAGTCCTAACCTACCAGCTATATTCACCAAACATTGCCCTGTCTGATTATCAATTTTTTTTTTTTTAATCATATCACCTCAAGCAAGGCGATAATGCCACTGATGCGCAGGGGGCTATGTAAGAGTAAAAAGATTGGAAAAGAGAAAGTCGGAAACCACATCCTAACCAGGGAACAAGGGATGAGCTTCTTCACCTGTTCAATAGACGTCGGTGGAGTGTGAACCGGGCGATAGTTTAGTCTATCTACTCCAATCGAAAAAAAAAAAAAGTAAAAAGATTGGAAAAGAGAAAGCCGGAAACCACATCCTAACCAGGGAACAAGGGATGAGCTTCTTCACCTGTTCAATAGACGTCGGTGGAGTGTGAACCGGGCGATAGTTTAGAAGATCATGGGGTAAGAATCAACATCAGCAGCAAAGTTGAATATCCACGGTTCAAAGCTTCTGTTCTGCATTTGGTGGGGACAGTTGGGTGTAGTTTATTTTGAATTGCACAAACTGACCAAAACCATCCCAGGAGATTGCTATCGACTAGAATTGATGCGTTTGAGGCGAGCATTGAAGATTTCGAAGATAAAGGACACTCTGGCGCACCTAAAAAATTTGAAAAAGAAGAATAGGAAGCATTACTCATGCCTGGCGCAAGCTGAACTTGCAGAATCATTAGGAGTTGGACACACAACAGTTTCGAAATATTTCAAAGCATTAAGAATAATTCAAAAGCATTGGGTGCCAAACGAGTTGAAGCAGAGAAACGTGTGAATAGCGTTTTTCACGTGTGAATAGCTGCTTCAACGACAGAAAAAGAAAAGGTTTTCTTTGTATCGTATCGTGACCGGCGATGAAAAGTGGATACGTTACGATAATCCTAAGCATAGAAGAGTGACCGAGTCTGCCCAGCTATGCATCAACATCGGCGGCAAGGCCGAATATCAATGGTTCGAAACTTCTGCTCTGGATTTGGTAGGCTCAGCTGGATGTAGTATATTATAGGCTGCTCAAATTGACCAAAACCATCACGGAAGATCGCTATCGAGTACAACTGATGCGTTTGAGCCGAGCTTTGAAGAAAAACGGTCGCTATAAGAGCAGAGACACGATAAAGCAATTTTGCAACATGACAACAGGAGACAACATATTGCAAAACGAGTGAAAATCTACTTGGAAACGCTTAAAGAGAAAGTCCTACTCCCCCCACCGTATTCACCAGACTTTGCCACGAAAGATTATCACTTGTTCCGAGTGATGGTATATGGCCTGGCTGAGCCTCACTTTCATTGTTATTCAGTCAGTTAAATGCCACACGTGATACTTTGAGCGATCATGTCTCGAAAGAGACATGACTGAGTGGGCAGAAGATTATCCCGCAGTAGGTTGCCATTGCTTTCTGCGGCAGACAGGTTGCCGATCAAGGCTATAGAACCCAATCTATCCTATTATTTAACCCATAACTGGAGGGAAGAGATAGATTAATACCTTTCCCAAGAGTATTTGTGCGGAAGTGAATGCAAGGAATTCAACTGGAATTCGAACTCGGCTGCCCGATTTGTCGTTCCAAGTCGATATCCATTCATTGTTATTGAAAAAAAAAACAACTCTTGGTTAACCTCAAAAAGACTTATCGTTTTTCCGACGAGGAGTTCAAATGCCGCTAGAAAGATTGGGAAAAAGTGGCGATTGACAATTGTTAAGTAACATGTTTCTTACTAATTTATGTAAATGAAAATTACTTTTCAAGAAAAATCAGCAAGAACATATTCAAGGTCTTTATATGTATATATATATATATATTACTATACACTAGCTGCCATAATTATTAGGCAACCTCAGTTTTTTAAAAGAAATAATGTATTTCATACTATTTTTAGTGGATAATTTTAAATGAAAATAGAATGGTTCTTTTGTTATTATTTTGCAAAATGTTACAAGGCAAGGAAGCAAAGATGAACTCGTCCGAATCACCCTAAATTTTCTTGTCTTTCATTGATGAAACTGCAATATAGGTAATTATTAAATATTTATAAATTTATTTTATGCGCATGTTATTGTGCAGTATTAACAAAAGAACCATTCTATTTTCATTTACAATTATTCACTTGGCAATAAATACTAAAAAATAGAATGAAATACATTATTTTTTTTTAAACACTGGGGTTGCCTAAAAATTATGGCCGGTAATGTATATAAATAGTTTGAATTAGTATACACACATATATTTGTGTGTGTGTGTGTGTGTGTGTGTGTGTGTGTGTGTGTGTGTGTGTGTGTGTGTTTAATAGGGAACATGACATAGAGGAATATAATTTTTGGACAAGTTTTTGATACTTAAATTGTGCTCAGCGCAATTTTACTAACTGACCACACACACACACACACACACACACACACACACACACACGCATACACACACACACACACGCACACACACACGTCTATATATAAATAATGATGTACCTATGTGTATGCTATTCATTTTTGTGTTGCTGTTGTTGCCGATTTTTAAGTGTTTTTTTTTTGTTTGTTTCAGATTTGGCAGGTTTTCGGCATTAAATAACCTCTAGAGGTTATACTACGAAACTAAATCAACGAGCCAAACATGAAAGAATATTCATTCCATATAATATCCTACAAGTTCTTAAAGAAATCAAACTATATTCCGAAATATACCTTTAACTAGAACATAAAACGCACATATCTCTGCCTCTAGCAACGGTGTCCACAAAAACATGTATTTGCACAAGAAGCTAAGTATCATCTACCATTTATTCAATTCTAAAGGCAGAATAACATATCTAATGTTTATTACTTCAAACTTATTACGGCTACCTTCCGTGGGAGTTTCTATTGTTAGTTTTTTACTGATTTGCAGTTTTCAAAATGTTGTCTGCTAAAGTACTTGTCTATATTTCTGAGTTGAGGTAGTATTTACAGTATTTACATTATTCGGACTATTTTCTTCATCTTTGTTGCTATTTGTACGAAGTTTCGACCGTTCTACGCTCCGGCCTTCTTAAGGTGCTAGAAATTTCGAACCGAACTCTTTATTACAATCACTGAGGAATATGAACTCCATTCCTTGCGTAAAGCCTTGATTAGAAGTCATGAGTTACACATTTTTTCTTGTCTATATATCTATCTATTCTTTCTTCATATCTATCAATATGTCTGTTCTTATCTATCTATCTATCTATCTATCTATCTATCTATCTATCTATCTATCTGTCTATCTATCTATCTCAGATAATAAACATCTATCTATCTATCTATTCAAGTTACTTGTAGCCTGGTATTGAACTCACAACTCTAAGAGTCAAATCAGGAACTAACAAACGACTATATCCTTAAGGACACATGGCCCAGTGAATATAGATGTTGGTTAACTCTTAGAGTTGAGAGTTCAATACTAGATTACAGCAGTGGTGAACAAGTAACTTGCAGGGCTAGAGGAAAATAACTCATGACTTCCAATCATTGCTACGCAATGAATGAGGATGATATACCCCAGTGATTGTATTAACGAGTTCGATTCGATATTCCTAGCACCTGAAAAAGGCGGGAGCGTAGAACGGCCGAAACGTCGTACAAATGGCAACAAGGATTAGAAAAATACTCCGAATAATGTAAATATTGTCGTCTAAAGTTTTACATATTTACATATTTATTTTTTCGGCCCTTTCAGTTTGTAGAATTCCCAAGTATCTATCTCACCACAACAAGCGAAGAAGAAGAGAACGAACAGCTAACGAGAGACGAACATTCAGAGGCATGAGTGAACAAAAATCAAAACCAAATTCCTCAAAACATATCGAACGCTGTGGTGGGTGAACTAGCGTGTCTGCTCTCTGGTGCTGATTCTACAGTAAGCACAACTTGCCTCTTCTGACACACCGACAATTTAACCCGAGTTAACGTCACGAATATATTCTTTTGAGCATTTCGAGAAATTTTGGAAAGACAAAAGATGTCTGGAGTGGGCTTTAGAAATTTTGAATTTTAATGTTCGAACCACCGCGATTATTCATTTCAATAATAGTATTTTAAAAAGATGTCAAAGAAAAGTTGGCATGAAGCAGAGACGATCAAGAAAGATACGGAGAGGTTCAGACAATAAGCGTTAATAGAACAACTGCGATAGGCTGTTGCCAGTTAGATCGGGCAGGAGAAACAGAAAGAAAAGAAAAGTGCCTCTTGCAGGGAAAAGCTTATGAATAAACACACCGTCTTAAATATTAAATTCTAGGGATGGAATGGAACACTGGAATCTAGTCCACCACTTACTTACTTTCGTTCTTCTTTCTTTCACTTTTTTTCCTGTCTATGTATCTATCTATGCTTTCTTCATATCTATCAATATGTCTACTTTATCTATCTATCTATCTATCTATCTATCTATCTATCTATCTATCTATCTATCTCAGTCTATTCACATCTATCTATATATCTATCTACGGATGTATGTATCTATTGATCTATCAGTCTCTTTTTTTCTTTCTTTCTGTGTCAGTATTTTCATATCTGTCTATCGATTTATCTATCTATGCCAGTCTTTTCATATCTATCTATCTATCTATCTATCTATCTATCTATCGATCTATCTATCTATCTATTTGTTCAAATCTACGTATGTATGTATCTATTGATCTATCAGTCTCTTTCTTTCTCTCTATCTATCTATCTTTCTATCTCTGTCTACTTATATCTATCTATCTATCTATCTATCTATCTATCTATCTATCTATCTCAGTCTATTCACATGTATCTATCTCGGTCTATTCACATCTATCAATCTATCTATCTATCTATCTATCTATCTATCTATCTATCTATCTATCTATCTATTGATCTATTGATCTTTCTTTCTTTCTTTCTGTGTCAGTCTTTTCATATCTATCTATCTATTTATCTATCTATGCCAGTCTTTTCATATCTATCTATCTATCTATCTATCTATCTATCTATCTATCTATCTATCTATCTATCTATCTATGCCAGTCTTTTCATATCTATCTATCTATCTATCCATCTATGCCAGTCTTTTCATATCTATCTATCTATCTATCTATCTATCTATCTATCTATCTATCTATCTATGCCAGTCTTTTCATATCTATCTATCTATCTATCTATCTATCTATCTATCTATCTATCTATTTGTTCATATCTACGTATGTATGTATCTATTGATCTATCAGTCTCTTTCTTTCTATCTATCTATCTTTCTATCTCTGTCTACTCATATCTATCTATCTATCTATCTATCTCAATCTCTTCACATCTATCTACCTATTCGTGCCTTGTTCATATGTATATATATATATATATATATATATATATATATATATAAGTCTATTCACATCTATCTATCTATCTATCTATCTATCTGTTCATCATTATCTCAGTCTGTTCATATCTATTATATTTATTTATTTGTATATAAGGCTGCGCTGATAAAACCTCGTCCCAGCACACTACCAGAAATAAATATTTCATTGACGAAATATCAACCAAAATATCGGGACGTTTTACATTTTTTTAACAGTAAACCAATCTCTCCTCGTACTAGTAAAATCCACAAGAATCTAAAATTGTAAAGAAAGGCTTAAATTTATCTAAATTGAATTGATCACCAACAATAAATATGTTAATTTGATCAATTTTGTATAAATGAAAATCAAAGAAAGAATTCGTTTATATTTTAATTCTTCCATTCTTATCCGGTTGTTATCATTCTTCAAAGGCACAACAGCTACAAGTCTCACATTCTCAACTTTATCGAAAATGTTCCAATTTGCAGATGGTCTTTTCAACGATTTCTTATTCTTTTCTGGTTCTCTTTTGAAAGCAGAGCGACATAATAATGGCGCCTGTCAGAGTTCCTCTCTTCTTTTCTCTTCCTTCGCCACTAAAGAGTTCCTCTTTTTATTTCGTTGCAATTGCAGATTTTATGATTCCCGATTGTCGTTTGGTAAATAGTCTTCCGAAAATGAAAAGAAAAGAGAAACTGGCATGAAAGAAAAACAGTTAAAATTCGACCGAAACTAAATCGATTAATGATTCCCTGGTGCCTGAATTTTTTTTTTAAATCGACAAAGGAAAATAGAGACAGGGTGAGTGCATCTTTATTATCACCTGTGAGAGTTGAGGTTGGGCGGGGTGGTGGACTCGTTTTTATTTCTTTTCTATTCTGAATAGTTTTATTGTTTCGGAGACGTCAACAAAGATGCTTAGATGAAAACCATTATTTGCACATCCAATTAGCAAATATATATATATATATATATATATATATTCTCAGATATAGAAAAATTAATAAAAAGGTAACAAGAGTTAAAACTGTACTTAACCGAAGCGCTGAGGGTGTAGGGTTTGATACATTCACACCAACACACACATGGTCATTCAGCGTTCACGTGATAACCCTATAAGCCGGGAGCGTCACGTGTTACACGAGTTAGGGTTCCGTCCCGGACAAGAGAAGACATGTTTATTACCTAACTCACACATACACACGCGCACTAATTGCGGGTAGAAATTAGTGGCGCACACACACAACGCAAAAAAAAAAACTATAATTGGAAACATTAACAGTATGTACACTAATTTTATTCAGACTGAACTTGATTCAATTTAATCTTCTATCGAACATTTACGTTTCTCTCCAGACAAAGGGAAATAACTTTTCTTTCCTTATTTGATTTGCATGCTTTCAACTCTATGTAAACTTTGTTAATATATTGTTGTTCTGGTTACTTTCGCCTTTTCGTGTTTCCTTATTTCCTGCTCTATTTCATGACGCAAGTTACGCCGAGTCGACTCGTAAATATAAATTAGTAATGGACGCTTCGTCTTCCACAAGGGACTTTATCAGAGATAATGCATGATTTTCTATGATGCACGTGTTTATATATACAGATCATTGTCATTGTTTTATCAAGGTTTGTAAATTTGAGATGATTGAATGGTCAGTTAAAGCATGAGGAGGACAGAATGTGTTATAATTCAAAGTCTAGGGAAATATCAAGTGAGCGAGTAATATTCAAATATGTAATTTTAAAATAAATATTGTTTGGGTTGTGATTAGACTGTTATGGTATGAGATGGACGTTTGTGGTGTACATATTTAAAGTTTCAATTAATTAATGAGTTTTCTTTTGATTTTTCAACATGTTTGTCGTTGAGTAATTTGGTTTGGGAAAGTACTTAAGTATTTCAGGAAAGTTGAGTAAAGTATTAAGAAACAGGACAATTTCGCTAGAAACAAAGAAGAGAATACTGGATTGCTATGTGATGTCGGTTCTTCAATATGGCAGTGAATGCTGGACAATATCATCAAAGATGAAGGGAAAACTTGAAGCAGCTGAAATGTGGTTCTACAGAAGCATACTGAATATAAAGTGGGAGATCAATTCCATGTTACAATCAATATATAAACTGACCCCTCACTTTGTGGTCACAGCAGTTTCTGTACATTTATATTCTTGAGATCCAAAAGCACAAGGAAGCATTCCAGGAGTTGAGTAAAGTATTAAGAAACAAGACAATTTCGCTAGAAACAAAAAAGAGAGTACTGGATGGGTATGTGATGTCAGTTCTTCAATATGGCAGTGAATGTTGGACTTGAAGCAAATGAAATGTGCTTCTACATAAGGATGCTGCGAATATCATGGACCGAGCATGTGAGCAATGACGAGGTTTTGGAAAGGGTGGAGCCGAAAATGAAATTAATATTGAGCATCAGGAAGAGACAACTAAAGTTTCTGGGACATGCAATGAGGAAAGAGGGCTTGGAGAACCTGATACTAACAGGTCAGATAGAAGGAAAAAGAGCCAGGGGAAAGCAGCGGATAACATACTTGAAGGACCTGATCAGATGGATGATGAAACGAGGGTGGCATGGTGCAACAGGAGAAAGCGTGCTAAGAGCAACCAGGGACAGGGAGATGTGGAAAACCATAACCGCCTACGTCCTCAATGGACAGGGCACATAGAAGAAGGATATATATGCAAACTTTTTATAAGAAATTATAATGTGGATATAAAATGGGGGATCAATTCTATATTATAATCAATATATAAACTGATCCCTCATTTTATGGCCATGCTAGTTTCTATACATTTATATTCTAGATTTATAGTCTTGAGCTAGTAGATGGCACAGCGGTGTTTGGGTGGTGCAACAGGAGAAGGCGTACTAAGAGACACCAGGGACATGGAGATGTGGAAAGCCATGATCGCCTACGTTCTGAAAGGACATGGCACATTAAAGAACAAGAAGGGATTGGGGAAAAAGACTGGGCGTAGATTGATATTTTGATAATATTCGATGATGATCTTCTCGGTGATTTTCTGAGTAAATTACTTTGTCTTTTAATGAGTATGGCATTTTTAGATCAAAATTGGAGTAGATTTTTTTCTGTGCATAACTAGTGCATTTTTTAAATTATTAATTCAAAGAAGAATGGAGGCATGACGTCCCCCTTGCTGGAGATGACGTCAAGGACCATGGCGGAGGAGGGAAATTTCGTATACATCACGACGGGAACCACCTCGATGTCTTTGCAGATCCACCCGTCGTTCTCACTGTTGCTCGTATGGACCTGAATGAAATTCTTTTCATCAGAGAAGAACCTCGGCATTCTTTCAAAAAGGTCTGAGATCTACCAGTTGGTACTGAGGAGGGTGGTGAAGCTTTGGATGAACGAGATCGCCGCTGGATTCCCCTACGTCTTCCAGCAGACAAGGCCAACACGAACCAGGCGTGGCTGCTCAACGATGTTCCTCACCACTTGTCGCCGGAATTGTGGCCAATCTCCTCACCCGACTGCAACCTCCTTAACTTCTTTTTCTGGGGGTGTGATCGAGGCCAAGATTAATAAGTACGCCTATAAAACGGTCGAATCTCTGAAAGCTGCCATCGTGAATCCGTTCGCCGCTATGGACAAGGACATGGTCGCCAAAGCTTGTGACTCATTTCGAATCTGCCTTGAGATGGTCGTTGCCGCCACCGGCGGTTACATTGAAAAATAATGTGGTATGTAACTCTAACTATTATGGTATGTTGCGAAATAAACTGTTGGGTCTCTGCATGTACAACTTTTGCTTTTATTGCCTATTTTATTTCTGTCAAGTGTCGGATTTTGCTGCAACACACACACACACACACACACACACACACACACACACACACACACACACTCTCTCTCTCTCTCTCTATATATATATATATATATATATATATATAATAATAATAATAATAATAATAATAATAAAACCGACTCTGTACGTATTCTAATCTTAAAATGTTACACAAGTAATTTTTAAAGACCACGAATAACCAGCAGAATCTAACTCCGTTATTGTCCTCGGCTATAGAGCTTTGGACAAAGAGGGGAAAAAAAAGAAAACTGTGTAGGACCGACAATACATACAGTTCTTCACAGCAAAGAAAAAAAACCCTCCAACGGAACGAACCACAAGGAAAGAAAAGTGCTCGATACTAAACTAACCAAAAAGGGTTAACAAAAAGGCAGTCACGCAGAGCAAACGGTATATGTTTAGAATATATATATATATATATATATATATTCTAAACATATACCGTTAGATATAACAGACAATGAATGTCTATTATGTTTAATCATGAGCCGTTCTAAACATCGTATTTTGGCTTTAATTTCCGGTGAAAATAAAGAAAAAATTTTCCAAGATTTGGATACTTTTTTTTTATTATGTTGGTTGTAAGCATTCGACTGACAGTGGTTACAAAAAGACATCTAACATCAAAGATGTGATTATCTTATGTTGACATAAAACATTGGTATGCAACGATAGCAGTCACCGAATAGCAGACGCAGTTCGTAAATTTGATGATAGATGTCTTTATGTTAACGTCCCTGTAACCTCTCTGGAGATGGCTCATGTGAACCAGCATAATAAAAAAATATCCAAATGGACAATTTTTGTCCTTGTTTTCAACTGAAATTAAATCCCAAATACGATGTTTAGAACGGCTCATGATCAAACATAATAGACATTCATTGTTTGTTATATTTAACAATATATGTTTAGAAATTTATCTGATGACTCGATAGATTATATATATATATATATATATATATATATATATATATATATATATATATAATCCAAAAGGATAATCGGGTTGGTAAATGCCAAAAAGCCGATTCTAACTAATATTAATATTAATATTAATATTAATAATTAATTAATATTAATTAATTAATATTAATTTCATTAATATTAAAATTTATCGAGGTGGAGGGCTCGATGCAAATATATTCTCATTACAGAGCCAAATATAAAAATAAAACAAAATTTCAATGTTAAATCCGTTGAATATTCACGGTGTTTAAACATCGACATTTTGTTTTAAATATATATATATATATATATATATGAAATGATTTGCTTGAACATTATTTTTGATCGATACTCATATTTAAGTAGATATTCTGTTTATAATCAAACAGTATTATTTATTTCTACCGGCCTGATTATTTACGATAAAATTTTATTTATGCAAATCATTTCAAATTGTAGATTGCTTATAATCTCCGTTAATTTCCGTAACATGTTTACATTTTTTGACAATACGATACATTTCAGAGCAGATATGTTTATCCTTTCAAATGAGACACATTTTCGTAACAAAAATTTCTCGTAAATAATCAGGCCGGTAGAAATAAATATGTAATACTGATTGATTATAAACAGAATATCTACTTCAATACGAGCATCGATCAAAAATAATATTCAAACAAATCTTTTCAAATTGTCAGTTGTTTATGACCATGTTTCGTTAATCTTCGTTAACTTTATATATATATATATATATATATATATATATATAGATAGATAGATAGATAGATAGATAGATAGATAGATAGATAGATAGATAGATAGAAAAGGATTGTCATAGATAGATAGATAGATAGATAGATAGATAGATAGATAGATAGATAGATAGAAAATAGAAAAGGATTGTCATAGATAGATAGATAGATAGATAGATAGATAGATAGATAGATAGATAGATAGATAGATAGAAAATGATTGTCATAGATAGATAGATAGATAGATAGATAGATAGATAGATAGATAGAAAGAAAAATATTGTGATAGAAAGAAAAAGATTGCGATAGATAGATAGATAGATAGATAGATAGATAGATAGATAGAAAAAGAATGTAATAGCTAGAAAGAAAGAAAGAAAGAAAGAAAAAAAGAAAGATATGAACTGACTGAGATAGATAGAGTGAGAGATTAACATTGACAGATAAATAGATAGATGGATAGATAGATAGAAACAAGGACACATCCTTTAACATTTCTCTCTAAGTCATTTAAGTTGCCAGTGTAAAACAAAAATATATATGTAACTATGTTTTTCGTAATTATGAATTCAAGCACACTTTTCTCACCTGAATTCGTGTTCGCGTAATGAAGACATCGCTTCATAGATTCAATTGTAAAAACGATGGAATCATTTACATATCGATGAATTCTACGTAGGGCGAGATGGGTGCCTACTTTTTTGTTCGGTGGTTTTCCGGTTTTCTTTTTTTATTTCTTTTTCAGAATTTATTCGATTACTGATTGGTGGGACGTGGGAACGGGCAGCACAGAACGGTCAGACACTGATTATATACGTTGATTTATCGATCATTGACAGCCTGCATAAATATACCTGTTGGCATTCATTTCCGTATTTGCCAATCTATCTATCTATCTCATTTTGTCCGTATCTATCTATGTATCACACTCTTTTTATATCTATCTATGTATCACAATCTTTTTCTATCTATCTATCTATCTATCTATCTATCTATCTATCTATCTATCTATCTATCACAATCTTTTTATATCTATCTATCTATCTATCTATCTATCTATCTATCTATCTATCTATCTATCTCATTTTGTCCGTATCTATCTATGTATCACAATCTTTTTATATTTATCTTTCTGTCACAATCTTTTTATATCTATCTATCTATCATAATCTTTTTATATCTATCTATCACAATCTTTTTCTATCTATCTATCTATCTATCTATCTATCTATCTATCTATCTATCTCAATCTTTTTCTATCTATCTATCTATCTATCTATCTATCTATCTATCTATCATCAATCTTTTTATATCTATCTATCTATCTATCACAATCTTTTTCTATCTATCTATCTATCTATCTATCTATCTATCTATCTATCTATCTATCACATCTTTTTTATCATCTATCTATCTATCTATCTATCTATCTATCTATCTATCTATCTATCTATCTATCTATCACAATCTTTTTCTATCTATCGCAATCTTTTTCTATCTATCTATCTATCTATCTATCTATCTATCTATCTATCTATCTATCTATCTATCTATCTATCACAATCTTTTTCTATCTATCTATCTATCTATCTATCTATCTATCTATCACAATCTTTTTCTATCTATCTATCTATCTATCTATCTATCTATCTATCTATCTATCACATCTTTTTATATCTATTTATCTATCACAATCTTTTTATATCTATCTATCTATCTATCTATCTATCTATCTATCTATCTATCTATCTATCAATCTTTTTATATCTATTTATCTATCACAATCTTTTTCTATCTATCTATCTATCTATCTATCTATCTATCTATCTATCTATCTATCTATCTATCTATCTCAGTTGATATCTATGTTTTTAAAACATTTTTGCTTCTCAAACTTTTAACTTGTGTACAGTCAGAAAAAAGAAAATTGAAAATTTTAATTTCCTTACATTAGGTGATGTAGAAATACGATGCACAAACCCAAACGTTTTTTTTTCCGGTCTTAAAATTTTTTACGTGTCTGGATTTCTGTGGCAAAACATTGGAACACTACTGTTTATTATTCGTCCACACACCATTCTTTAATATGTTGTGACCTCGCCCCTCACTTATTTATCTCATTGGATGGTTTCTTTATTTTTTTATTTTTTAAAAAATTTTTCATGTTATTATTTTTATTCTTTGTTTTATTTTTAAATTCTCCTTATCTATATATATTACAAAATAAATTAACCACATTTTACTGCCTGATGACGTTGTTTTAACACCAAAATTTATAGCTATTGAGTTTCTGTATGCTATTATAATTATAACAATAATAATGAGTAGCTACTCTGGTGTGTACGCATCGCTCATTCAGTAAAATGAATTAGAGCACTCTAGCTACTGGGTGTGTATAATGATAATATATGCGCTAAAAAGTCTGCCTTCTTCCACCGATCGCCCATAGTCCAGAGGTAGAATCGCCGACTGGCGCCAATTCGGTCGGGTTTCAATCCTGGGTTAAAAGGCAATCGGAGTCTAACCGTACTGATGAGCTGTGATACAGCGAATCTGATCTGTCTGCGGATGATAATATATATATACTATAGTCATCCGCAGACAGATCTGTTTCGCTGTATCACAGCTCATCAGTACGGTTAGACTCCGATTGCTTTTCAACTCAGGATTGAAACCCGACCAAATTGGCGTCAGTCAGCGATTCTACCTCTGGGCTATGGGCGTTCGGTAGAAGGAGGCAGACGTTTTAGCATGTAAAGACACAATGAATGTCTATTATGTTTAATCATGAGCCGTTCTAAACGTCGTATTTTGGCTTTAATTTCAGTTGAAAATAAAGACAAAAATTCTCCAACATTTGAATAATTTTTTATCAATTTGTTTCTAAGCTTTCAGCTCACATGATCCATCTTCAGAGAGGTTACCAAGACGGTAACACAATAACATCCACCATCACCGACGATTTTATTTTGTGTTGACATAAAACTCCGCTAGGCAACGGCAATAGTTACCAAAAATAACGAACGCCGTTCGCAAATTTGCAATGCGGTTCTATGACGTCACACCGCGTGATAGCGCGAAATGACAACAGAACCATGTATTCAAATGCAATGTAATATGTTATGGCCAGATTTAAAAGTGATTTTATAATATATATATATATATATATATATATATATATATATATATAGTGATTTTATATATATATATATATATATATATATATATATATATATGTATGTATGTATATTATTTATTTAAAATTTATAACACAAATATGTTATAATATCACAACAAAAGTAACCATTTTGTTTCTACACTATCCGTGTCTTATCAAGTGATGAATTCAATTACAAGTTGAAGAGTTTTAAAAGGTTAAAAGAGTAGCCGAAGCCAATTTATATCTATAATTTTTATAGATATTTATTTTTCAATAAATTATTTTTATTTTTATTTTTATTTTATTTTTATTTTATTTTTATTTTTATTATTTTTATTTTTATTTTTGAAATATTTTTATTTTATTTTTATACATATTTTTATTTTTATTTTTATTTTTTTATACATATTTTTATTTTATTTTTATTTTTATTATTTTTATTTTTATTTTTGAAATAAATTATTTTTATTTTTCAATATTTATATCTATATCAGGGAAGCGTTGTTACATAGCATGAACTAATCAAAAGAAATCCATCTCTGATCTGAAGAATACAAGAACAAACACTAAAATTCATTTGTTATGGGTCTTAACAAAATATTTGTGTAAAATAGAGAACAGAATATATAACTGCGTGTACATATGTGGGAGTAAAGAGGTGTATGTGGATCTACTTTGTATTGAGCACTTTTTTAAGAGTAGTGTTTCTTTGGATAGGGTTTTTTTCCATCAATACCTACCCTATACTTTATATATATCTATATATATATAGTCATCCGCAGACAGATCTGTTTCGCTGTATCACAGTTCATCAGTACGGTTAGACATCCGATTGCTTTTACCCAGAATTGAAACCCGACCGAATTAGCGTCAGTCGGCGATTCTACGTTTGAGCTATAAGCGCTCGGTAGAAGGAGGCAGAACTTTTAGCGTATGATGTATCATACGCCAGTAGTCAGAGTGCTCTAATTCATTACTGAATGAGCGATATATATGTATGGACTTATGATAAGAAATGCCACAAATTTCAAAATAGATAGAATTAGAAAAATGTTACATACAGTGTTTTAAAAGTAACAATTAAAACTAATATAAAAAAAAGTAGATTTCCTCGATGTAACCTTAGATCTAGAGAAAAATATACACCAACCATACAAAAAACCAAATACCAATTCTTTATACATCCACCCAAAGTCTAACCACCCTCCATCTGTCATCAAGCATATACCCTCATCAATAGAATACAGAATTAGTAGAAATTCAGCTAATGAGGAAGTATTTAATAAGCAGAACAATTTAATAATAAAAATAGTGGATACAAAAACCCAAATATTAAAAATGTAAACGAGAAAAGTAACACTCGAAGAAAAAATAGAAATAGGAATATCATCTGGTACACACCCTTTCCAACCAGATGACTAGTAGTAAAGTGGGGAAAAAATTCCTCGCGTTAATTAAAAAACACTTTCCAAAAAAATACACTAAGTAAGATCTTTAATAAAAACACTATTAAATTAAGTTACAGCTGTATGAACAATCTAGAAAAATCATAAAAAACCACAATAATAATATTTTAAAAATCTTCAACAAAATCAATAAAACAACCGGATCACAGAAAATAACAATTTAGACAAAAAAAAAATATAACTGTAAAAACCCCATAGACTGTCCGTTAGAAAACAAGTGCTTAACGGAATCAATAATCTATCGATGCAAAATATCCTCAAAGGAAAACCCAAATAACATAAAAATTTATATAGGGAGTACTAAAAACACTCTAAAGCACCGAATTTACCAGCACACCTCTTCATTTGATAATAACAAATACAAAAATAGAACATCCCTATCGAAATATCATTGGTACCTAAAGGAAACAAAAAATAAAATAAAATAAAATAAAATAAAATAAAAACACCCACAGTCATGTGGAAAGTTCTAAAAGAAGCTAAAACATGTAAGTCATTAAATGAACCATGTTCATTATGTTTATACGAAAAACTATTTATTATTAAATCCCTTAAGAATAAAAATCTATTAAATAAACGCAACGAAATAAATATCATATGTAGACATTGCAAATTATTTACATTAGAAAATGGATAAAATCTAAATGAAATAGCATGCATATAACCAAAAATTACTTAATGAAAATAATTACTGACGAACGATATAAAAATAAACTGGAACATAAAATTATTTTTTAAAATAAATCTTTCTTTTTATAAAAAAAACTTTACAATAAATAAATAGATAGACCAAAAGATTATATTTTATAAAAAATCTTTCCTTTAAAACAAAATTTTACAAAAAATAAATAAACAGACTAAAAATGATAAGTAAGTGAAAGAATATATAATTGGTGCTGAATGAGAATATCACATCAAAAGTAATAAAATTGAAGGGAAAGAATGGAAAATGATAAGATCAGGTTAAAGGCAGGTTAACACCTTGACCGTTATGGAGGGAAAAGAAACAAGGAAAAAGAGAAGGATGAGGGAAGGAAAAAAGACAAAAAGAGAAAAAGTTGGTTAGTATGTATTCTTTGGGGCCAAATCCCAAAATGAATCTCCACTCTGATTAGCCGAAAGAAACACACATGTAAATTTTATATCTTCCCACATACTTACCAAAGGTTTTTGTCGTTTAAATGTAAATCATCTGCACAACCAACAGCAACATTGCCCGATGATGAAAACCCATCTGGAAACAGACATTTCCATGTCGCAATGTACAATGAATTCATAACTATATATATATATATATATATATATATATATATATATATATATATATTAGTCATCCACATACAAGCCTGTTTTGCTGTATCACAGCTCATATATATATATATATAAAACAAATAGGAAACGTATCTAAATGTTTCACTGTTATCAAACCTTCTTCAGAGACCAAGAGAAAAATTTTAAAAAAAACAACAGCAAAGAAACACTATACTGGTGTGTTGTGACTTGGGGTTAGTTCTTATTGGTCAGAAATGTGTCTCGTATATTAAAGAAACAATGCAAATAAATTTACACTGTTAAAATAAATTCTGAATTTCTAGCCGTCGAAATATGTGTAAAGTGTTTTATCTCTATATTTCATATTGCTCTGGATAATACCCATTGAGCTCCCTTTTTTTCTAATTAATAATGGATATTAAATGGATAAAATCTTTTGGATTATCCTCTCCATCATTACGGGTCTGCCATTCTCACCTATATATATATATATATATATATATATATATATTAAAAAAGGATTAATTCAAAGATGTTGAATGGCCATTTCGATATGAAGATCCCCACGGGGGACAACACATCACCTCAGCAACAGAAAAATCCTTTCAGGAACTGGAGAAAAATTAGTCTACTTTTCCTTTTTAAATAGATTGCAAAGAAATTAAAAAATAAAATAAAATAAAATAAAAATAAAAATAAAGGGAAAGAAAGAGAAAAAGAAAACGATAAAGAAAAAGAAAAAGATAGAATAAAATCAAATAAATAAGAAAAGAAAAAATTGACATCGTCTGGGTTCGCAAAAAAAAAGAGAATGTAACTAAAAATTAACAGACAGCCGCGTTAAATCGACGTAAGTTTAAGCAACACGGAAAAAAGGTGGTAAGAGAGATAAAAGAAGGAAGGGAGGGAAAAAGAAAGAAATGAAAGAAAAAAATTTTTTTAAATATTACAGACGCTGGACAAATTCGAAAACCTAATTTCCCCAAAACGTTGAAGTATTAGAAAAAGGCCTTTACTTAAAAAGGCATAATTATTAATAAAAGGGAATAAAAAGATATAGGATTTAAAATAAAATTATAAAAAAAAAAAAAAATATATATATATATATATATATTCTCTCCCATACGATTGAGCTCTCTAGAGAAGAAAATTTTAAAAACAGTTTCAACTTTTGCGATAAAAGCATTAATCTTCAGAAATAAATTGAGTTCTTTCGGTGACCGGCGTGTGTATACACTGCTTATATACAACACGGTAAGGTTTCTCTTCTTTGATTCCGTGCGCCTATGGTTTGGTGGGTAGTAATTCCGTCCGACACCAAATCGGTCGAGTTTCGGTCACGGCCGGAGGCAAGTGGATGTGGTTAGCTAAACTTATGAGCTGTGCTACAGCCAAACAGGCTTGTATGTGGATGACTTATATATATATATATATATATATATATATATATATATATATATATATGGCAGAGAATGGCAAGGAAATTTTCAGATTTCTTTTTTCTGACTGTCAAAAGTTTAAGAAACAAAATAGTTTTTAAAACATATATATCAACTGACATAGATAGTTAGGAAAACGTTGTGACAGATATATATATATATATATATATATATACATATATATATATATCTGTCACAATATATATATATATATATATATACATACATGTATGTATGGATGTAAATAAATATGATTAACGTATTTGTATATAAGTGGTTAGGCACTGATTTATGAATGTTTATATTTATCAGGTGCTAATAGAACGAGGCTCATTGTGTTACAACAGATCTATTAATTATATCTGAATAAATATACCATTTATTCTACGTGTAATGGGCGACGTAGATTTTCATACACTACAAAATGTCGTGTTTTAAACGTATGAGAATACATATATATATATATATATATATATATATATATATATATATATATATATATAAGGTGTCCACAATGACCATGTGCTCTTTTAAAAAATTATAACTTTATTTGTATTTGTGATAGAAATAATTTGTAAAAATTGAGCTTGAACAATTAAACTTAAAAGATAATACAGTGTTTCAACAAAATGGAGCTCCTTGTCACTTTGCTCTGCGTGTTAAAGAGTTTCTAAATCAGGAATTTCCTAACAGATGGATCGGAAGGAGTAGACCATTTTAATGTGCTCCACGTGCGCCAGATTTGACTCCATTAGATTTTTTTTTCATGTGAAAACAATTGTGTATGCAACCAAACCTAGTTTCATTTGAAAGCTAAAATTACTAATGTGATTTCAGGCATTACTCTAAATCAGTTGGAAAATCGTATTACCCTTTCTATTGCTAACGATGGAGGACATGTGGAAACTTAAATAAAATTTCAATAAAAACCAAAAAAACTTCTTTTTAATCTTTTTTACAAATTATTTCTATTGCAAAAACAAATAAAATTATAAACTTTTTAAATCGCTCAGGAAATTTATGGACACCCTATATATATATATATATATATATATATATATATATATATATATATATATATATATATACACACGTCTTTTTGTGTGTTTTTGCTCTACTATTGTATTTTAGTACTTTCGTATCGAGCACTTTTTCTTGTGTTTGGTTCCGTTTGGAGTTTTTTCTTTACTGCGGAATCTTGAATGTTTTGTTCTTGTTCCGCTGGTTTCTTCTTTTTTCTCCCCATTTATCCGAGGACTTAGTACGCCGGATTGTAACGGATTTAGGTTTTGTTTGTTAATGGTTTTTTCGGAAGTTTATATTGGCATAAATTTACGGAGTGCATTCTTACAGAGTCTAAGTAGTTATTATATATATATATATATATATATATATATATATATATATATATGAATGATGGGCCCTCAATGTATGAGGGTTCAATTCGTTTGGTATATAAAACATCAAGTTTTATACTTGTGTCTTATGTGCACCATCAAACATGCTTTCGATTTGGATAACCAGCTGCTGAGGAAGCATTCGAAACTGTCCCTTTGGGAATCGAACGCCGCCAATGCTGTCCTGGATTCTGGGTAGTTATAGCAATTTTGAGCCTTTAAACCAACCTTGGATTTGAAGAACAATTGACAAATTGGGCACTTGAATTCACGGTTATTTGAAGACTGAAGGGGTAGTAGTTGCAGAATATGTTTCTAGGTGTGTCAATATTGTTCAATCAAAAATGAGAATTCTCATCGTCTTCATTCTTCAAATAATCATGAATTCATATTATATTTTCAGTAACATCAGTATTATTTTTTGTAGTTATATTATGCTTTTATAAATCATTGTAATAACAAAATTACAATATAAAGCTCTACTCTGTATAGAGCACTCTTTTTAAATGTAAATGCTTGAACAGTGGGTTTTAATCTACCTGCTCTTTCACTTTCTCATAATATTTTCTCTCTCTCTCTCTCTCTCTCTCTCTCTCTCTATCTATCTATCTATCTATCTATGTCTATTTACATCTATGCCTGTTCATATCGATCTATCGATCTATCTATACTTGTTCATATCTATTTATATATCTATCTATATATCTATACTTGTTCATATCTATCTATCTATCTATCTATATATATATATATATATATATATATATATATATATATCTGTTCATATCTAGCTATCTAGGTCTATTTCCGTCTAAGTCTGTTTATATCTATCTATCTATCTATCTATGGCTCTGCTTTCGATTTGGATAACAGGGTGCAGAGGAAGCATTCGAAACCGTCCGTTTGAAAATCAGAAGACTGCGATGAAGACAAGGATACTGGATATGTTAGCTTCTCCAAGAAGCTAACATACCACTTGACTCCTTTGAATTGTCTTCTTCAGATCGAATGGAGTGGAGGTTAACTTGTCATCGAGACATTGTGTTGTGGAGTAGTTTTAGTTCTGAAAGTTATAATCGTGCTATGTCGATTGCTAATCGACTTAACGCACCCAAAATGTTAGAAACTTGGTTATCTTCTACTGAAAGCTGACTTTTTAACATTCGGCTAACTACCGACTATACCAACTGCCTAGTAGTTCTGTTGAACTCCAAAAGAACTATTAAGAACTTCTGTGAACTTCCCAAGAACTTCTCCCGTTAACTTCCTGTTAACTCTTATCAATATAGGAGGGAGAGTCCATTATCTGAGGAATAGGTGTGTTTTCACATAACACATTGCAAGTTTTGAACAGATTCGCATTCAACATCTTGATGTAACTCGTTGAGAAACTAAAACTTCTTCCTTCATGGCAATTTCTCTATCTGTGGTGACGTTCAAATGCCCAGGTTTTCATTTGTTCTGCAAATCAATATTGGTTTGAATATAAATCTCTGCTTCACTTCTGTCCCTGACTTCTTCCAAGCCTCGCAGCTTTACGCTCTCAGTAACTCCGACCATGCTGTTGTTTTTATTGATTTCTTTCTCCACTCCTCAGGGACCTTCTACCAACAGAACCTCGTACTGCTACCAAAGAGCAGACTGGGATTCGTTTTGGGATTTTCTATGTGTCATCCCTTGAAAAAAATGTTTAGCCCCGTTGAGGGGTGCGCCTCTGAGATCTCCTCCTGGGTGAAAGCTGGCATCAATTCTTTCATACCAGTGAGGAAGTTCCGTCTTAAACCTCATTCTCCTCCCCCTGGTTCTCTCCTGCCTGCTCAGCCGCCATTGCCCACAAGCATCTCTTCTTCCGGCTATATCGAAGCCACGTGTATGACCATAATAGGCGCCTATTTGCCTCTGCTCGTAATGACTGTAAGAGGATTTTGAATGACGCTAAGCTGTTGTTTGTTGAGAGAATGAAGCAGCGTATAACAGCCCGCAAGTTTGGCTCCAAAGACTACTGGCGGCTCTGCAAACGTATGCTGACCAAAAGCAAATTCTCCATTCATCTCTTAATCAATAAATTTAAGGTCCTCTCAGCCACAGTGGACAAGTGAAGATTTTCCTCCAACTCCTCATTTGACTCGTCTGGAGCATCCGCATCCGACTTCCCTCCTAAAACTGAACTGAAAGATGTTTACATAACCCCCTCTCTGGTTTCTAACATAATTTTAAATTTTGACCCCCATAAGGCTTGCTTGGTTTGATCTAATGTTTTCTATCAAACCGCATAATGAAGATCGTTTTGAACAGACATTTCTCCACATCCTATCACATGAACGCGGGTATCCCCCAGGGCTCTATCCTAGGCCAGACGCCCTTTCTGATTTTCATTAATGATCTCC
This sequence comes from Ascarosepion bandense, assembly GCA_037127315.1. NCBI lineage: Eukaryota > Metazoa > Mollusca > Cephalopoda > Sepiida > Sepiidae > Ascarosepion > Ascarosepion bandense. The sequence continues at coordinate 1,796,017 of JBBBDQ010001063.1, read as the reverse complement.
CACGTAGGCATCTACGATGATGACATCACCTTTTTATTATCGCCTCAGTAAGAAATCTGCCAAGGCGGTCAAAGATAAATTCGCTGCTGACCTTGAGAAGAAATTCTAATCTGTGGTGGACTGGGGGTAAAAATAACTCGTTAATGCTTCCACAACAAAGCTGCTACCTGTCAACCACCATAGACAGTCCGTCCTGCACCCCCATATATATATATATATGGTAATATTTTTACTATAAGTTTATAATAAAAACAGTTTACTGCATCTTAAGTGCCGTTGTGTTTCGGTACTATCATATAAGTACCTCGTCAGGTCCCTGTGTTGCAGTAAACTATGTTTTTATTATAGACTTATACTAAATGTACTACCATATATAATGCTCTGCTAAGTATCAAACACTACTTAAATAACAAACAGTGGACTGTTAACCCATTAGTTTGTACTACTCCCATAATATATTTATGTATATATATATATACAATTACTTACAATAACAATTATGACAAAGCAATTTGTGCGCAAAATTAAATAGAAATAGATAGAAAATGTATCTCCATCAAACATGTTTCATTATGTAAAAAGTATTAATACATCTCTTCCCTCCAGTTATGAGTTAAACAATAGAACGAATTGGGTCCTATAGCCTTGGATGGCAACCAGTCTAACGCAGAAAAAAATGCAAATCTACTGCAGGATAATCTTCTGCCCAGTCAGTCATGTCTTTTTCGAGACATGATCGCCCAAAGCGTGTATCACGTATAGCACTTAAATAGCTGACTAAATATAATAGTTGGAAACAATTAAAACTTCTATTGGGCATAATGTGGAGGATCGGTTTTTTATTGTTATGAACTAATAAACTGATCCCCCACTAATTATACTTAATATAATAATGTAATATTATCTAGTTCTTCTCCTTCCAGTTACGGGTTAAATAATAGGACAGATTGGGTTCTATAGCCTTGGCTGGTAACCAGTCTACAGCAGAAATCAATGACAACCTACTGCGGGATAATCTTCTGCCCAGGCGATCATGACTGACTGATTCATTTTTTTTTTTTTTTTTTTTTTTACTTTTTTTTAAGGTTCGGTGACTTTTCTTTGACTCATGGGATGGTCATTTTTTTTTTCCATTTGCAAGTCTTCCTAAAAAATCTGCTCATGAATCCTGCTGTGAATCACTTCAACACTTTTTTTTTAATCGTATCACCCCGAGCAAGGCGGTAATGCCACTGATGTGCAGGGGGCTACGTAATAGTGAAAAGATCGGAAAGGAGAAAGCCGGAAAACACATCCTAAACATGGAACAAGGGACAAGCCTCTTAACCTGTTCAATAGACGTGGGTGGTGTGTGAACCGGGCGATAGATAAATCTATCTACTTCAATTGAAAAAAACAAAACAAAAACAAAGTGAGAAGATTGGAAAAGAGAAAGCCGGAAACCACATCCAACCTGTTCAATAGACGTGGGTGGTGTGTGAACCGGGCGATAGATAGATCTATCTACTCCAACAGAAAACTGTCACACTCTTCAACACTGTCGCACTGGCTTTAGCTTAAGGATATTTTACGCTGCTGACACGCGTTCTCCAGCTGATTCCAAGTATTCAGCGCCGGTTGATGAAAGAGCTCATACCGCTCCACCATAGACAAAGCAACGCTGTACCGTAACGAATGTCGAAACGCAAAAATGAGACACTACCAAGGACCTGTTCACTGAATATTGAAGTTGTCAGGAAACTCCAAATAGCCAGTGATGAATTCGTCAATTGGAGCAGTTATTACGGAGACAGCGTAGAGAAAGTAACTGAAATAAGGATGCGATGGATAATTTGTCGTTTAAATTACGCAAAATAGAAAATAACACTGACATCTCATTTTAACAGATACATCTTGAAATACTAAAGAGTACATTTATTTAGTAGAATCGCCATTGGCTTTAACCACGATCTCCAGACTACTTCGGAACCTTCTGCATCTCTTCTGGACGGTTTCCTTGTCAAAGTCGCTGAATATTGCCATAATCTTTTCTCACAGTTCATCTTTTCTGTTACAAGGAGTTTTGTTGGTCTCTCATTCAACTGTGCCCTACACAGGGGATTACAGTCTAGGAAGTTAATTGGGGGGATGTAAGTGGTGATGTGGTCGCATTAGTTTTTTAACAGCTATGGCTGGTTTCTGCTGATTGTGTGTATGGTGCAGAATTCTGTTGCCAGGCATAGGGTTTTGCAACAGTCACTCTCTTGACCCAAGTCAGTACTAACTTCTTTTCTTATAATAACGATGAGAATGTGTTTTCCGAGATGCCGTACATTCGTACTCACCATTACACTTATAGAACTCTTTTCGAATTCTCTTCATGATCCTCAGATTGACACCCAGACACTCTGAAGACAATGCTCAACTGCGTATCCTATATTTTTACGGGTGGCCCTTCGTGATATATATCATTAAAAAAGTCAAGTGTTTCAAAGATTGCGCTCCTTATAGGAAAAAATATAGACATTTTCGGTAGGCTAAAATTCTTTCGTGTTTCCTGAGTTTTGAGTATTCAACGGGCTTTGCAAATCATCCCTTCAAAATTTAGAGCAAGTTTTATATCTTAATTCCTAGTTTCTTAATTTTATTAAAACAAAGAACTTGTGAAATTAACAATTTGTGAAGAGACCCCAAAAAGAATATGAAAAATAGATGTTAAAAATAAAAATTAATAAATGCCATAACGTTTCATAAAATATAGTGTTATCTCTCTCATGTTACATAATTTCGTTCTCTGTTATTAAATTATAAAATTATTCTAAAAGAAAGTTTCATATTATCTTGATTATTTTTCATAAAATATCTTCAGAAGTAAATAGCTAGTTAAAAATAATTAAATTTCTATAAAATATTAGATATTTTTGTGAATATTGTGTTACATTTCTAATTTAGTATATAGTTCAAAACAAAAAAACAAAGCGTACGATAAAGCTACATAATATCATGTCAAATTTGGCCACCATACTTAGCATTTTTCTTATTCGTTCCGTCTGTCATGTCAGTTATCGCCTCTGATAACGCTGATAACGCTGATAACACTGATAACAAGGCTGTCGTAATTAAGAAATGCTTTTATAATACATTTCAGGTAGTCAGCAAGTAATACTTGTTCAAATCAGATTAAGGTAAGTTCAAATTTTCTAATTTGAATAAAATAACGTGCCAGCGAGGTATATTTTATTTTTGCAAGATTTTTTAAAACCGAGAATTAGCTTCTGTTTACAAAATGTGTCGATCGATCAAAAATAGTTGAAAAACTGAATTTTTTTATAATCTGATAAATTTTCGATTTTAGTCAATATGATTTTAGTTTGAAATACACTTAAGAATTTTGCTTACTAGAATTAATGAATTTAATCTCTTAGCTTTCAGTTGAAGCTATAATTAAAGCTTCAATAAACATTTTTATTTTTAAAAATTTAATTTAAATTTAAGTATGAAAAATGAATGTAGGTACCTATTAAATAAATCATTGGCTGTTTTAAAATTTCTGACAAGGTATTTTGTGCTTGACAGAAGCTAATGCTTGTATGATTTCACATGTAATATCAGAAGTTCCTTCTGTTCAGCCATTCTGCGACCGTGTAAAAGGACCTTCTGATATTAAACCAAGCGATCACGCGGATCGTGTTTGTTTTGAGTGCGTCATTTGACGTGTCCGTTGGCAGCGCCAGTCGTCTCCATGGGTAACAAGCGCGGGTGTAGAGCATGTTGCAAAGATGCCGGCTGAGATGCAGCTAGTCGCGATTAGGGTGCTAGCAGGGTCGTTTGTCATGAGAGCGGATTGTGTTACGAATATTTGGGAGCGGGGTATAATAAGTGGAGTGAAGGAAAAATTCTGAGAAGAGTTAAAAAGGATAATAAAAGATAGAGAGTGAAGAAGAAAGAGAAAAGGAAGGTAAAAGAAGCAAAGCGAAAGGCAGAAAGATAAGAGAAGAAAAAGTAAACGAGAAAAATGGATGACAAGAAGATGAAAGAGGTAAAGAAGAAGGAAAAGACCAGAAGAAGAGGAAAAAGAAGAAAAAGGGGGTAAAGCAAAAGAAAAAGACTAGAAAAAGAGGAAGATAAAAAAGAAGAAAGAAAGCATTAAAGAAAGAAAATAAAAGAAAGGAAAGAAGTAAAGAAGTGGCAAAGGAAAAAGAGAAGGAAAGGAAGACAAGAAGAGGGGGGAAAAGAAGACATCACTCAATAAATCCCGGGCCTAAATAATAAAGACAATTTACCAAAAATACAATTTCAACTCTCTTTTCTCAGAATATTGCTGGCGAGCTAACTGCCTGTTAGATTGTCTAAAGCGAGGTGGAAGAGAGAGAGAGAGAAAAAAAAAAGAAAAAAAGAAAAAAAGAGAGAGAGAGAGAGAGAGAGAGAGAGAGAGAGAGAGAGAGACTCTACTGGACATGCGTAAAAATTGCCGAGTCCCTTGTTCCCTGTTTAGGATGTGGTTTCCGGCTTTCTCTTTTCCAATCTTTTCACTCTTACATAGCCTCTTGCACATCAGTGGCGTTACCGCCTTGCTCGGGGTGATATGATTAAAAATAAAATAATAAAAAAAAAATAAAAATAAAAAAAATAAAATAAAAAGGCAAACTTAGATTTCATTCATCAAACATAGTCTCCTTCTAGGGTGATACACTGATTACAACGCTTCTCTAACAATTCAATGCCTTTTTTTTTTGTAGAACGATTTGTCTTTGGCCTCAAAATACGCCTCAATTTCCGATATCACATCTTCATTGGAGCCAAATATCCTTCCCTGGAGCATTCTTTTGAGATCTGCAAACAGCCAATAGTCGCTGGGAGCCAGATCTGGAGAATAGAATAAATGCGGAAGCAATTCGAAGTGCAAGTTATATAGCTTTGCCACCGTTGCGATTGACTTGTGACATGGTGCGTTGTCTTCTTTATTTGTGACAGTTCTTTTTTTTTTTTGGTGGGGGACGATTTCTTGCTTCAAACGCAACAATAATGCTATACAATATTTCCAGTTGATGATCCTTTTTTTTTCTCAAGATAATCTATAAATAAAATCAGTCAGTTAAGTGCCATACGCGATACACGCTTGGGCGATCATGTCTCGAAAGAGACATGACTGACTGGGCAGAAGATTATCCCGCAGTAGGTTGCCATTGCTTTCTGCGGTAGACTGGTTGCCGACCAAGGCTATAGAACCCAATCTGTCCTATTATTGGACTCATAGCTAGAGTGGGAAAATATGTATTATATTATAAAGTAGTAATTAGTGGCGGATCAGTTTATTACTTCATAACAATAGAAAACCGATCCCCCACTTTATGACTAGTAAAAGCCTTAATCATTATTCCAACTATTATATTCAGTCAGTCAGTTAAGTGCCATACGTGATACACGCTTGGGCGATCATGTCTCATAAAAGAGACATGACTGACTGGGCAGAAGATTATCCCGCAGTAGGTTGCCATTGCTTTCTGCGGTAGACTGGTTGCCGACCAAGGCTATAGAACCCAATCTGTCCTGCTATTTAACCCATAACTAGAATGAAGAGTCAGATTAATACCTTTCCCAAGGGTATTTGCGCATAAGTAAATACAATAGATTCAATAGGAATTCGAATTCGGTTCCCCGGCTTCTCGTTCCGAGCCGATATCCACTGTACCACAACGCACATCCTACGCATCCCAAAATCCGAAGGGCAAAACCTTGCCTGCTGATGTTTGTATCTTTGGTCGCTTTGGACGGCTTTCACCTTCTGCTGTCCACTCAGCTGCCTGATTTGACGCCATTGAAGTGGTAGAACCATGTTTCATCGATTGTCACATATTCACGGAAAATCCCCTTCTTGCTGCGTTGAAACAGATGCAAACAACTCTCTAAATACATTACGCGTTGTTGTTTTTGATCGTCTGGTGAGCAAATGCAGCACCCACTTTTCACACAGCATTCTCATTGACAAATGTTCATGCAAAATGGTGAATGCACTGCCTTCTGATATGTTCAACTCCTCTGCTATCTCACGCAACTTCAATTGACGATCGGCCAAAACGAGTTTGAAGCTTTTGTTGGTATTTTCCAGGACAACTGCCGATCTTGGGTGACCTGAGCTTTCAGCATCATTTTTTGTCTGTTCGACTGCGTTTAAAATCAGCATGCCACCTCTTAACCGTTGTTTTCGACGGAACAGAGTTTGATAATATTTACCAAACCATTGCTTTGCTTGAACAGTATTTTCTCATCAGAAAGCAATGCTTTATCAACACAGAAAATTTAGATTTTTCCATTGTTTTGAAAATTTTCAACAGTACCATCACTTAAATACTTTGTAAACTGATAATCCGATTGGGTTAAAATTTTGTCATGTGCTATTTGAAGGTTGGTAATTCATAAAAATCATATGGATTGTTTTTATTTGTGTCACCATCTATATGTGAGGCATGGGACTTATTGAGTGATTTGTTTGAAGACACGGGTGAAGAAGAAGGAAAGACAAGAACAAGAAGTAGGTAAAAGAGGTAAAAAGAATGAAAAGACAAAGAGAAGAAGAAAAAGAAGAAGAAAGAAGAGAAGGAGGAGGAAAAGAAAAAGGAAAAGACAAGAAGAACATGTAGAAGGAAATGAAATGGAGAAGAACAAGAAGAAGGAAGAAAAGAAGAAGAAAAGACAAGAAGAAGATGTAGAGGAGGAGAAGAAAAAGAAAGAGAAGAAAGGGGAAAAAAGAAAAGACAAGAAAACGATGTAGAAGAAAAAGAATAAGAAGAAAAGAGAAAAGAAGAAGGAAAAGACAAAAAGAAGATGTAGAAGGAAAATAAATAGAAGAGAAGAAGAAAAAGAAGAAGAAGAAAGGAAAAAAGAAGGAAAAAACAAGAAGATTTAAAAGTAAAAGAAATGGAGAAGAAGAAGAAGAAGAAGAAAAAGAAGAAAAAGAAGAAGAAAGGAGAAAAGAAGAAGGAAAAGACAAAAAGAAGATGTCGAAGGAAAATAAATAGAAGAGAAGAAGAGAAAAGAAGGAAAAGATGTAAAAGTAAAAGAAATGGAGAAGAAAAAGAAGAAGAAAAAGACGAAAGAAAAAAGAAGAAGAAAAAGACAAGAAGAAGATGAAGAAGGAAAAGAAATAAAAGAGAAGAAGAACAAGAAGAAGAAGAACTAGAAGAACAAGAACAAGAAGAAGGAAAAACAAGAAGAAGATGTAGAAGGAAAGAAATGGAGAAGCAGAAGTCGATTTTTTTTCTGAGAAAGTTTGTACAGACATACATTCAATCGGTGGAGATGGAAATTCTCATCGTAGGAAAGATAACACGCAAGGAGACAAAATATGTGAATTGAAGAAAGAGAAGGAAAGAAAAAGGAAACAAAAGAAAAGAATAAATGAGAAGAATGACAAAGAGAAAAAGGAACAAATGAAAAAAAAGAAGAAGAAATAAAAGAAGAAAAATAATGTAAAAGTAAATAAAATAAAAACGATGATAAAAGAAACATAGAAAGAGCAAATGTAAAGAAAGAAAAAAAGAAAGAAAGAAAGAAAGGAAAAAGAATTTTAAAAAATAAATAAAAGCGAATAAGAAAAATTAATAGAAAGAAAATGAAAGAAAAGATAAAAGGAACTGAACGTGAAAAGAAACTAAGAAAAAGAATAAAAAACAAAGGACAGAGAAAACGAAGAAAAAGAAAGGAAAATAAATTAAATGCAAAAAAAAAAATTAAATGAAGAAAATAAAGAAAGAGAGTAATAACAAAGTTAATGAAGACATAACGATAAAAAAAAAATGAAACTGCCAAAAACTGAACGAAAAATATCGACGGTAAAGAAAGAGAAGAAATAAGAAAAGCTTGAAAAAAGGAAAGAAAAGAAGAAGGAAAGTGGGAAAGAGATGGAAAGAAGTAAAGAAAATGAAAGAAAGAAAAGAAAAAATGAACAGAAAAAGTCTTGAAATATAGAAACAAAGGAAAAAGTGAAATATCAAAAGAAAAACTCTAAAGGAAAAAGAAAGAAAAAGAAAGAAAATAAAGTAAGATGACAAAGAAAGAAAGAAAAAAACGTCAAGGCAAAGCAAGCAAGGAAAGAAAAAAGAAACAAAAAGAAACGAAGGAAGGAAGAAAGAAAGATGATACGAAAATAGAATGGCAAAGTAAGAGGGGAAGAAAAACATTCTAAGTAACCAAAGAAAGAAGGAAAGAAAGAAAGAAACCAACAAAGAAGGAGAAAGAAATGATATGAAATGAAAATGGATTCACAAAGAAAGAAATGAAAACCTCATGGCAAAGCAAGCAAGCAATAAAGAATAAAAGAAACAAACAAACGAAGAAAGAAAGAAAGAAAGAAAGAAAGAAAGAAAGAAAAAACGATGAGAAAAAATGAAAAATGAATGACAAAGAAAGCAGGAAATGAAAACGTAATGGCATAGCCAGCAAGAAATAAAGAGAAGGAAGGAAGGAAGGAAGGAAGGAAGGAAGGAAGGAAGGAAGGAAGGAAGGTACAATATCCAATGAAATTGGAATTAGAAACAAAGAAATAAAAAAGATGGAGATAGATAGATAGATAGATAGATAGATAGATAGATAGATAGATAGATAGATAGAAACAAACAAACAAACAAACAATCAAAAAACAAAGAAAAAGATGGAGATAGATAGATAGATAGATAGATAGATAGGAAGGAAGGAAGGAAGGAAGGAAGGAAGGAAGGAAGGAAGATACGATATGGAATGAAATAGGAATGAGAAAGAAAGAAAAACCTCATACCAAAGTATGCAAACAAAGACAAAAGAAAGAAAGAAAGAAAGAAAGAAATGAAATGAAAATAGAAAGAAAAGAATGGAAGAAAGAAAAACGTCATGCAAATCATGTAAGCAATAAAGAAAGAATAAAACAAACAAACGAAGAACAGTGAAAACAAAAGAAAATGACAAAGAAAAAACATGGGAACGCCATGACAAAGCAAACATGCAACAAAAGAAACAAGCAAACGAAAGAAAAAAGAAGGAAAAAAGAAATAATATGAAATGAAAATGGAATGACAAAGAAAGAAAGGAATGAATGAAAACATCATGGCAAAGCAAACAAGTAATTAAGTAAAAAAGAAACAAGAGAAGAAATAATATGATATGAAAAATGAATGACAAAATTGAAAGAAATTATGACGTCATTACAAAGAAAGCAAAGAAAAAAGAAACAAACAAACGAAGGAAGAATGAAGGCAATGATATGAAATGAAAATGGGATGAAAAAGAAAGAAAAAAAATAAGAAAAAAACGTCTAGGCAAATCAAACAAGAAAAGAAAGAAAGAAGCAAGCAAACAAACAAAAAAAAAATGAGAAAAAAACATCTACGCAAATCAAACAAGCAAAGAAAGAAAGAAGCAATCAAACAAAGAAAGAAAGAAATCATATGAAATAAAAATGGACTGGAAAAGAAATAAAGAAATTAATATGTCTCGAGAAAGTAAGCAAGCAATTAAAAAAAGGAACAAACAAACAAATGAAGGGAAAAAGAAAGAAATGATATGATATGAAAAAGGAATAACAAAGAAAGAAAGAAAAAAATGAGCGAAAACGTTATGGCAAATTATGCAAGCAATAAAGAAAGAAACAAACGACAGAAGGAATAAAGAAATAAAAATAGAATTAAAAAGAAACAAATTAAAAGGTCATGGCAAACTAAACAAACTATAAAGAAAGAAACCAAATTCAAATAAAGGAAGAAAGGGACGATATGAATTAAAAACAGAACGAAAAAAAAAAAAAAAAAAGAAATGAATACGTTGTGGCAATGTAAGCGAACAAGAAAGAAAGAAATTCTAGAGTATGTGAAGAAAGAAAGAACTGCTTTCTTCAAAAGTTTTCAAAGCTAATTAGTTGTTCCATCAATATCTTCTGACTCCTTAATTAACATGACTCATTATGCCATAATGTTGAACATTTTTTTTTAATTGCCCAATAAAACAAAAAACAAAAAAATTCGGTAACTACTTCCACCCCTCTTAATAACCTTGACTATCAAAAACAGTAAATTGTGCGCACCCGACTTAAGGCGGGTGGAGAGATATAGCTAAAAAAAAAAAAAAATGTACCAGCGGCTCATGGATATGAGTATCAACATCCGTTCAACATTTGAACACTGAAAAAAAAATAACAATTCTTTTTCTCTATCTTCTCATCGCATTGGGTCGTTTCCGTGTCGAATATATATTAAATCGAAACAAACGGTAAGCTTACACTTAATAACAGAATATTAATAATAATAATAAATTGTGTCATCCCAAAATGCAAATTCTATGATAAATATCCAGAAACAATTAACCATTTTGTATCAGGTTGCACAGTGTTGCCACCCACTGAATACGAAAGCCGTGGGCTAATATCAGCATTGGAAAAATATGCAACTTAAAAGGATTCCTGGTAGCCAAAACCTTACAGAAATTCAAAGACATGAAGCTGAAGGTTTTGTTCTTGCTATCCATGACTAATGTTTGCTAACTAATAATTACCAAGCAAATATACTGCAAAACTGTGTTAACCCCAAATGCAGATAATGTAATGAATATCCAGAAACAATTGACCATATTATATCAGGTTGCACGGTATTAGCATCCATCGAATATAAAACAAAATATGAAAGGGTGGGCCAATATCTGCATTGGAAAGTCAGTAATTTTTATGGGAATGGCAACTCAACGAAATCGGTATGAACACCACCCAGATTCGATTACAGACATCGGACTCTTAATAAATTTATGGAACTTTAAAACACATACAGACAAAGTGATGAAGATGTACCTACATTTCTAAGAGGAGGTATTGTAATTATTTGCACTATTTACATTGTCCTCATCTTTGTTACCATATTCACGACGTTTCGACCGTAGGACGCTCCGACCTAATTTGAAGTCTTCCTATATTTCCGAGATGAGGTAGTGTAATTATTTACCCTATATAAACTGTTCAGATGTCGTCCTTGTGCCTCATCTAAACGTCGCTTAGTAAATCAACTATACATTGTTCGGATTGGTGTCCTCATCTTTGTTGCCATATTCACGACGTTTCGGCCATTGGACGCTCCGACTTTCTTCAGTAAATTAGAATTTTGAACTGAACCCTTTCTTTCGTTCACCGGGGTAGATTGTTCTAGTCCCATGATTCATGCTACTTCCAGATGTCTCAATTATCTCCCTTTAACTCAACTCTCTATTTTTTTGTTCGCCTCTGCTGTAGACACAACTCAGAAGATAATAAAAGACACACAATGTTCGACAATGTTTCGACAATATGTCTGCTCTTTTTAAAATTACGTGTAAAAAAAAAAATTACAATTATAAAAATTTTAAAAAATCTACAAAAAATGACATGTCTTTGTACAAACATCGCTTGCCTTGAGGAAACCGCTGGAATGGTAGTCAACACCTAAAAGTGAATGAAACACAGCTAGCATGCAATTAAAACGTGCGTAATACGATGAGGATAATGGGCGTCGTGGAATTTTCCCTTAGTTGATTAGTCACTAAGAGGAATCAATCAAACAGCTTAATATTAATCTCTCCTGTCATTCTGTTCATTTCCCCGTATATCGAAATTACTGTCGTTTGTAATAGAATGTTCCACAAGCTTCCTTAATGTCAGGGCTTACAGCCTATCACTTTGAATACACCGGTTATCGCTCGATCACCGAAGTTAAGCAACGTTGAGCCTGATCAACACTTAGATGGGTGACCGCTTGGGAATACCAAGTGCTGTAAGCGTTTATTGACGGATGTGCGTTGTGGTGCGGTGGATATCGACTCGGAAGGTGAAATCGGTGAGCCGAGTTCGAATTCCAGTTGAATATTCTGCATTCACTTAAGCACTGGTACCCTTTGGAAAGGAATTAATCCGTTCTTTCCCTACACTTATGGGTTAGATAACGACTTGGGGACCCTGCACTTAAAAACAAATCCCAATGAATCTTGCAAAATAAATAAACTAAATCAAACAAATCAAAACGATTTTCAGCGTTAAATGACCTAATGAAGGTTGATATGCTGGTTAAATGGACCAACCAAATAACCAACAATCATAATGTCGCATCTAACATCAAATCTATGGCAACTGAATCTTTTATTTAATTTTGCAGTTCACATAAATGAAGTCATATTTGTTATTTTGGGCGACGAAGATTAAATGGGGGTAAGTACCTGTTGATGCTTGTCTTTGAAATTGTGACGGAATTGACTTGACTCATGTTGTTATAGTATCATACAACACGCAGACAGATCTGTTTGGCTGTATCACAGCTCATCAGTACGGTTAGACAGCCGATTGCTTTTTTACCCCGGATTGAAACCAGACCGATTTGGCGTCAGTCGGCGATTCTATATTGGGTGACGAAGATTAAATGGGAATAAGTACCTGTTGATGCTTGTCTTTGAAATTGTGACGGAATTGACTTGACTCATGTTTGTTATAGTATCATACAACACGCAGACAGATCTGTTTGGCTGTATCACAGCTCATCAGTACGGTTAGACAGCCGATTGCTTTTTTACCCAGGTTTGAAACCAGACCGATTTGGCGTCAGTCGGCGATTCTACCTCTGAGCTACGGGCTCTCGGTAGAATGAGGCAGACATTTTAGCGTGTATATTATCATTATACACGCCCAATAGCTGAGAGTGTTCTAATTCATTGCTGAAAGACCGATGCATATATAAATGCAAATGAAATAATGCTTAAGGTCGCCGATCAAGCGAATTTAACGCGTTCAGATGGCCATACGTTCATAGAAAATTTGAATTTTTTATATCTATTATATATATATATATATATGCGTGTGTGTGTGAGAGAGAGAAAGAGAGAGAGAGAGAAATAGAGAGAGAGAAAGAGAGAGAGAGAAATAGAGAGAGAGAGAGAGAGAGAGAGAGAGAGAGAGAGAGAGAGAGAGAGAGAGAGAGAGAGAGAGAGAGAGAGAGAGAGAGAGAGAGAGAGAGAGAGAGAGAGAGAGAGAGAGAGAGAGAGAGAGAGAGAGAGAGAGAGAGAGAGAGAGAGAGAGAAAGAGAGAGAGAAAGAGAGAGAAAGAGAGAGAGAAAGAGTGAGAAAGAGAGAAAGAGAGAGAGAGAGAGAGAGAGAGAGAGATTTCCTGAACACTACAACTTCGATCTCATCAAGGAAAATTTCGATTCTTACCTACCCCACTTTCTTCATAGCCTTCACTCCCTTCTCCATATCGCAGACCCATTTCATAACATTTTAGCAATAACCTCTTAGCTTGAGTGGCTCTCAAGTCTTGTATTAATTGAATTGAACTATCTTCATTGATAAATAAGAGCTCATTCGGTGTTACAATATGAATGTTTTGAACTTTTTATTAGGGTTGTCGAATATATATTTCAATAAATGTTTGTTAGAAAAAAATCGTCCACGCGCTTCGCCCGAGGACATTCTGTTTTAATAAATTTACCCAAAGCAAGGCGATAAGGCCACTAAGATGCAATATTACTGAGAGAGAGAAAGAAAATGAGAAGAATTTAGAAGCAACCGGAAACCCAATTCTGAAAACGAAACAAGAGATAAATCTCTACTCATATTCAATAGACGGTGGAGGAGTGTAAACCGAGCGGTAGGTGCATGTATTTACATCTATCAAAAAATAAAAATAAATAAGTAAGAGAAAAATAACAAGAGAAAAAAAAATACATATGAATAAAACAATTTCTCAACCGGTGGGTCGGGACAATCTACATCGCCATAAAAGGTCATCAGGTGCGCCACAGTTAAATAGAAGAGTAATTTATTAATTATGTTTATATTCAAAATTATATATTTAAAAAAAGCAAATGAAACGAATTAGATGGATTCCATATCTAAGTCAAGCACTTGTTATTTGATATTTTAAGCTGGTTGCTAAATCCATTAATCCTTAAGGAGTGGATAATCCTCCCCCTTCGTCAAGGCATAATATATAAAACCTCACGTTAAAACAATTGCCAAAGCACATCAGGTTTCATACAAGCATATTTAAATATGTCAGTTAAGTGTCGTACACGATACACGCTTGGGCGATCATGTCTTGAAATAGACATGACTGACTGGGCAGCTATGAGTTAATTAGCAGGAGAAATTAGATTCTATAGCGCTGGTTGGCAACCACTCTACTGTAGCAAGTAAATGGCAACATACTGCCGGAAAATATTCTGCCTAGTTAGTCATATCTCTTTCGAGACATGATCGCCCAAGCCTGTATCACTGACTGACTGATATAGTCTAGTCAATTTAATTCAATTTTTTTTTCTTTTCGTCTATGTTTTTGTCATTTTTGTCATTAAATTCCCCCCATTTTGTGATAATACAAAAATGCTGAAATGCAGGAAGAATCTGGACGAAAATTTACTGCGGATGTTCTAGCAATTAAAGCACTTTCTATACACGCCCGTCAAATTACTTTCTTCTTTAATTAAAGTAGCATATTTTTTTTTTAATCGATATTATGGCAGATCTCTCTACAGTGAGCAATTAATTCCTTGGGTGTTTTGTTTTATTTCTCCTTGAAAAAGTTATAACGGTGATTAGAATGGCGCCATTGTCATCATCTTCATAAACAATGTCAATCCTTAATTGGGAAGAATTTCTATGCAGCTATACTCGTTAATTTATAATCCTTAACCTTTAAATGCGTACTAAACCCTTGAGATTAGTTTAACATAAGAAATATATTTTATTAATCTTCCATTCCTATGATGCTAAAATATACTTTGTTATTAAAATCCAAATTTATATTGGGAACGCAGTGAGAATCGCCAATATATTACGTGACCTCACTCATTATTTTATGTGTCGTGTCTCTTCCTGACGTAGGTGATTATGTCCCTCCATATCTTCCTATCCTTTGTAGCTCTTAATAAATTTTGTCTTGTGATCTCTCCCCAAACCTGTCCTGTCATCCATTTGTTCAAGCGAGTCAAGTAGGTCAAGCGCTTTTCCCCTTGTTCCTTTTTCTCCTCTACTTGTCTCGTGAGTATCAGATTCATTACGCCTTCCTTCCTCATTTCGTGTCCCAGAAACTGTCTCTCCCTGAGAAGCGTAGGTTGCCATTTCGTTTTTGTTCTTGAAAAAATTTCAGGTGAAAATGAAGACAAACATTATTTAACATTTATATACATTTTTTATTACGCGTGTTCTAAGCTTTCGACTTACACGAGCCATCTTCAGAGAGGTTACAGGGAAGTTAACATAAAGACATCCACCGTCAAGGATGATATTATTTTGTGTTAACATAAAAAATTGCTATGCAACGATAACAGTCTCTGAATAGCAGACGCAGGTCGTAAATTTGTAATGCGGTCTATGACGTTACACCGCAAGAAAGATCAAAATGTTAACAGAACCATATGTCTAAATGCAAAAACTCGTTGTTGCTCACATGTTCGCTCCATGGAATTCCCAGCATCCTTCTGTAGAGCAACATTTCTGTTGTTTCGGGTCTAGCCTCCATCTCTGAAGAGATTGTTTAGCATTCGCTGCCATAAAGAAGGACAGATATCACATAACTGTCCAGTACTGGTTTCTTTGTTTCCGATGAAATTGTCCTGTCTGTTAATAACCTGTTTAGCTTTTGGGATGCATTCCTGTCCATTCCAATACGGCCTCGGATCTCAGTGTCACACTTTCCATCTTTTGTTAGACCAATTCCCAGTTATTTACATTTGTGTACCTACTTGATTTTAGTATCCCCGACCTGTAATTTGCATTTTAGGTTCCACTTTTTGCTGATGATCATACATTCAGTCTTCTTGCAGTTTGCATATAGTCCTTTCTTCTCGCTTTCCTTCACTACGTTCTGTACAAGGTCTTGATGTTTTTTTTTTGTTGTGGATCTTCGTCGCCAATTTGTTGTGGAGTTGTTGTGGCGAAACTTCGCAAAGTTGTAGTGACCGGTTTATGCCGGAAGTAAGACACGGAACAAGAAGGTAGGTTAAAAACAATGTAGTAGAAGAACAAGAATATATGTACAACGTAAGTGTTAGTAATTAAGTAAACAGAAATAAGTAAGTCAGAACGGTACAATTACGCTGCGTATTGCCTGAATCGTAGCTGGCTCTAAAAGCATACTACCTGCCGTTAACTGCCTGTCAAGCTGCGTCCTGCAGGTATTATATAGTAAGAGGAAGAGTCCATTCCTCGTAAAAAGGCACCATAACACTTTCCGTAACTGCTATCAACAATGTGTCATCTACATTCATTATATTATTAAGATGGTAGCTGCCAATAAAGAATCCTGGCATGATTTCCAATCTTCTTCTTCTTCTTTTGGCTGTGTACCCTCAAGACGTAGTCGATCATGGCCTTCCACATCTTCCTTTCCCTACAGGCTGTAAGTACGCTTTCTCCTGTTACCCCACTCAAACCCCGCTCTGCCATCCATTTGCTCAAGACTATCAATTATGTTACGAGTTGCTTTCCCCTGCCTCTCTTTCCCTCTATCTGACCTGTGAGTATAGATTCTCTAATCCCTCTTTCCTCATGACATGTATCAGGAATTTCAGCAATATTTACATTGGACAATGTGCAAACACTATGGAAAATATGCAAACAACACTGATATGAACATCACCCAGCACTGGTTACAGAAATATAAGATGTCACCATTCTATGGGATTACACCATCTACACAGACAGAAAAATTGAAGTAAATAGGCCGGACATTATTGTTAAAAACCAGAAAGAAAAAATTGCCTCTTAATTGATATGGCTTGTCCAGCGGATTGTAACATAGCAACCAAGGAATTTGAAAAACTGTCAAAATATAAAGACCTGGAAATTGAAATAGAAAAAAAAAATGAAAACAAGAATCGTGCCAGTGATAGTAGGTGCACTTGGAATGATAAAAAATGGAACAAAACAACACATTAAAAAAATCCCTGGAAACCCCAGCCTAAAAGATATACAAAAAAATTATCTTGTTAAGTACAGCCCACACACTAAGGAAAACTTTATCTATGTAAGGCTAGGGGTGTTAGGGAGATAGACAAAACATGAAATGGAACCATAGCAACACAACACGACCTGCCTTAGGTCTTCCCGCAGACTTGGTAGGTAGTGCGACCATAGCAGAAATCGAACTATGATGAAAAATGACAACATAATAATAATAATAATAATAATAATAATAATAACAATAATAATAGGATCTTGCTATTCAAAATGATGCATTAACGCGTAAGGAATTGAATTTTTAATTTTCCTATCACAGTAATTTATGAAATCAAACTTTGGATAGAAAATCAATATTTACATTAGAAAACTAAAAAATATAACAAACAGATAATGGCGTAAGATGAAAGAGATTTTTTAGCAAAATAATCAATATTTCTCCAAAACTTTATCCTCATTTTGCCGTTAATATGAAAAAAAAAATGCATTATGTTTTAAACTGTAAGCATCAGTTTTCGTTTTTATTTTATTCGTTCTTTTAATGAAAAGAACCGAATAATATTTTCGACAAATAAATAAGATTAACGCAAAATAGATTTTTATAAACTGAAAATATCCATCCTAATTAGGCATAGGAAATAGCCACGTGTATATATTCTCAGGCTGGTCCTCCAGATTCTCCGGTTCAAAACATCGAATTAAATTATTGTTTTTACTGAATGTTCAGAACCCTACAGCGTATCTTTGCTCAGATTTTTACCCCGGTGGCTTAATGGAGGAAGGACAATACATTCAAAACCGAACTAATAAGGTTACACCACCAGCAAGGTAACCCCGAGCTGTCACCTCTTAAAGACGGTCTTCTTCTTCATGTACAGTGTCTCTTCAGAATGTAGATAATCATGGACTTTTACTTGCCTCTGTCTCTTGTTGCTCTTAATAATTCTTTTCATAATACCTTTCTTAAACCCCTGCTCCGCAATCCACTTGCCCAAGCCCGTTAAATATGTCTCACACTATTTCCCCAGTCTCTCTTTCAGACTATCCGTCCTGTGAGCATTAGATTCTCTAAACCGTCCTTCTTCAGATACCTCAGTTGTCCATAAGTTTGCATCATCTCCAACATCGTGTCAATCTTCACGTACATTATCGACCATAAATATAAAGCCATCCAGGTGTGTAAAATAATGATACTATTTTTAGTATTTATTGCCAAGTGAATAATTTTAAATGAAAATAGAATTGTTCTTTTGTTAATATTGCACAATAAAATGTGCATCAAATGAATTTATATATATTTAATAATTACCTATATTGCAGTTTCATCAATGAAAGAATGAAGAAAATTTAGGGTCATTCGGACGAGTTCATCTTTGCTTCCCTGCCTTGTAGAATTTTGGTAAAGTAATAAAAACAAAAGAACCATTCGATTTTCATTTGGCAATAAATACTAGAAATAGTATGAACTACATCATTTCTTTAAAAAAAAAATGGAGTGGCCTAATAGTTATGGCCGGTAGTGTACTCGGTCCATGGTATCCACAGCATCCTTCTGTAGAACCACATTTTTGTTGCTTCGTGCCTCTCTTTCATCCTTAAAGAGATCATCCAACATTCGCAGCCATATAGAAGAGCAGACATCACATATCAGTCTAGCACCCCTTTCTTTGTTTTCTAATGAGATCTTCCTGTCTCTTGCTACACTGGTTACCTTTTGAAATCCGTCCTTGTCAATGCCAATGTGTCCTTGCACTTACCGTTCTTTTTCAGAACTCTTCCCAGTTATTTAAATTTCTTTACCTGTTTTATTTCGGTTTCCCGACCTGTAAGTGAAAATTTTTGGGGTTTCTTTTTGCTGAAGACCATGCATTCAGTTTTCTTGAAGTTTATGCTTAGTTCTTTCTTCTCGTTTCTCTTGTAACCTTCTGTAGAAGTTCCTGCATTTTCTTTCCGTGTCTGCTATCAGCACTGTGTCATCCGGGTATCTTATACTTTTGAGATGACTAATCGTGGAAAGTTTGCGTTTGAGTTTGAGTTTTGCTTAACGGCATATCAACACATCTGTGGGTTATTAAATGCCAAAAGATGGGGCTTTAAGGTATTTTTTATTGTTTGGTTAGAGTGAGAAGTTTATTTAGTCAGATTTTGATGAAAAGGTTGTTTTTATTTTATTTTTTCTTATGTTAGAAAACTGAAGATGTCTTCTAGTTTTGTGTTTGAAAATATATAGCTGGTAATAATTTTGTTTCCTTAAAAAATGTATTATGGTAATAATTTTTCCTTCAAAAATGTATATTTTTCTATAAAAGTCTATTTTTATACTTTCATAGTGTTTTGACCCCAGATTAGGGGTTAACTATTTGCCTATAACTGGGACCCTAACAGGTGCTACCACTTCGGGTCAGGGTAGACCTGGGAACAACAGCAATTAAGAGGTGGTTTCTTGCTCCTCACAACCTCACAATCAGAGGCCTTGCTACCGGATGCAGTTTACCGTCACACCCAGGACCGCATCTTGGTAAGGATTCTGGCTCTCTCTAAATTGCTTCACAGTACAGTTTGAATAGATCCGGTAAGAAAACATATCCTTGTCTTTAATGAACCCGCACTGTTCATGTCCTATCTTTGGACCGATTCTCCTACGCGCTCTGTTCATCAGAATCAGTCCATGAGTTTTGTTATGTGGCTCATTAAGCTGATTGTTCTTTGGAGTTCATATTCCTTTGTGCATAGCTACTTAGGTAGTGCTATGAAAATTGATCTGTTAGGATGCTCCCTGAAAGGGTAAAACACATTTATAAGGACTTGTGCTTTATTGATTATGCGAAGGCGTTTGACAAAATACGCCACAAAGAATTGATGGAGATGCTCGGCAGCCTGGACATATTTGGGAAAGACTTAAAAGTAATCAATAATCTTTACTGGCGGCAAACCGTTTGTATACGGACAGGTAACGAATTCAACAAATGTAAAAAGAAAGAAGGGGCGTAAGACAAGGATGTGTCTTTTCACCGGATCTGTTCAACTTGTACAGCGAGAATATTTTAAGGACCCTAGATGTTATGCTTGAATTTGTCAGCGGGGGTCACAGTTTAAACAACCTAAGGTACGCAGATGATACAGTGCTTATAGCAGACACAGAAAGGAAACTACAAGATCTCCTACAGAAGGTAGCTGAAAAGAGTGATAAGAAAGGACTACAAATAAACTGCAAGAAAACCGAATGCATGGTCATCAGTAAAAAGGGCAGCCCAATATGACAAATACAAGTCGGCGATACTAAAATCAAGCAGGTACAAAAAATTTAAATACCTGGGAAGTTTTCCAACATAAGACGGAAAGTGCGACACAGCGATCCGAAGGTGAATTGGCATGGCGAAAAACGCATTCCAGAAGTTGAGTAAAGTAATAAGAAACAGGATATTTTCGCTAGAAATAAAGAAGAGAATACTAGATTGCTATGTGATGTCGGTTCTTCAATATGTCAGTGAATGCTGGACAATATCATCAAAGATGAAGGAAAAACTTGAAGCAACTGAAATGTGGTTCTACAGAAGGACGCTGCGAATATCATGGATCGAGCATGTGAGCAATTATGAGGTCTTAGAAATGATGGAAACAAAAAGGAAATTAATACTGAGCATCAGGAAGAGACAGCTGAAGTTCCTGGGACATGCAACGAGGAAAGAGGGCTTGGAGAACCTGATACTAACAGGCCAGATAGAGAGTAAAAGAGACAGAGAAAAGCAGCGGATAACATATTTGAAGGACCTAATCAGGTGGATGACGGAACGAGGGTTGCATGGTGTAACAGCAAAAGGCGTGCTCAGAGCCATCAAGGAAAGAGAGATGTGGAAAGGCATGATCGCTTACATCCTGAAAGGACAGGGCACATAGAAGAAGAAAAAGAGGTCCTCCGGTATCTTGCCACTGTGATAGATCTCGTTTATTATTTCTATAGTCTTGTCTATGCCAAAGCACTCTGAGGCTGTCAGCATCTCTATTACAATATCGACTGGTTTTGCTGCTTTCTTTCTGCTAATTTAGGCCAGTTCAGTTTTCACTTTAGATTTCAATATTTCTGGTCTGTCTGTATTTCTGTGTATTTCTGCTTGCTCTCTCTTCTCTTGGAAGAGATCTCCGATATATTCATCTCATCACTGAAATATTTTTTCTTTCTCTAGTATGAGCTTTCCGTCCATTGATTCTATACATCAGGTTACTGAGCATGTCTTTTGACCTTTTAATTCTTTTATTTTTTATGTATCTCTTCTATATTTATCGAGCTCATACTATCTCATACTAACTATTTCTCCACATTTGTTGTTGAGTCATTCCTCTTTAGCCTGTCTAAATCTTCTCCTTATTTCTTTGTGTAGCTTTCTGTATTCCGTTCCATGTTTTAACATTGTTTACTGTCTCGTTTTCATCATGTCAAGAATCTCCTCAGTGATACAATGAATTTACCTCCTAAGTTTTTCTTTTCCTTTGGGATGATGTCGTTTGCTGATGTCACTCGGGCTTCTTTTAGAGTTTCTGTTTTCAATGTGCGTTGTGGTACAGTAGATATTGACTCGGAACGACAAATCAAGGAGCCGAGTTCGAATTCCAGTTGAATTCTTTGCTTTTACTTGCACACAAACACCCTTGGGAAAGGTATTAATCCGTCTCTTTCCTCCAGTTTTGGGTTAAATAATAGAACAGATTGAGTTCTATATCCTTGGTCGGCAACAAGTCAACTGCAGAAAGTAATGGCAACCTACTGCAGGATAATCTTCTGCCCAGTCAGTCATGTCACTTTCGAGACATGATCGCCCAAAGCATGTATCACGTATGGCACTTAACTAATTAACTGAATATAATAGTTGGAATCATGATTAAGGCTTCAACTGGTCATAAAATGGGGGATCGGTTTTCTATTTTTATGAAGTTATAAACTGATCCCACACTAATTACTACAAAATAATATAATACATCTCTTCCCCCTTTAGCTATAAGTCAAATAACAGGACAGATTGGCTTCTATAGCCTTGATCAGCAACCAGTCTACTGCAGAAAGTAATGGCAATCTACTGCGGGATAATCTTCTGCCCAGTCACTCATGTCACTTTCGAGACATGATCGCCCAAAGCGTGTATCACCTATGAAACTTAACTGACTAACAGTAGAAGGTTCGTTTGGGGGTTTCTACTGCATAGATTTTGTCTTTATCTCCGACTCAAAGCGAAGAACCAAGCATCCATCTTAGGTTAGGAAACATTCGGGGAAACAAGCTGGATTTGCCCCAGGCAATGTCATATTCCCCTGTGATGTGTTAATTTCTGTCCGGTTTTTTGATCTGCTATCACAAGACGTGAAACACACCGAGCAGAAACCTTCGTCACGCCAAGTTCATTGTACAAGGCATTCTCAAATCTCTCATGTGATATTCTAATGAGATTGTCTATTTGAAATATTGTCAATCGCTTGTCATCCCCCACCATGTGTTACCGCCGAGGAAACCAGTGGTTATCCACTAGTTTCCTCGGCGGTAACAATTGAAAAATGTCCAAACATTGGATCATCCTCAAGACTCTCTCTTTCCTTCTTAAATTCAGCTTTCCACTCTTACACTGTTGATAAAGATGTAGCTTGATCATCTAACGTAGCAACCATATCAGCATGAATGCATTTTAAGGTTAATATATATATATATATATATATATATATATATATATATATAATACATTGCTTCATGCAAGGCTTTATCAAATCTAAAAACAAAAGAATGAAATGCGTATTTGTGTATGTTTAGATAATGAATATTAGTCCTTTTTCCTTCTTCTTCTGTTTCTTTTATGTGCCCTGTCCTTTTGGGGCGTAGGTGATCATGGCAATGAGAAGAAAAAGAAAATACGAAGGAGAAAAAGTCAAAGGGCAATAAAAACAAGAAAATAATATGAAAAGAAAAAGTCAAAGAGCAATTTGAAGAAGAAGAATATATGAAGGAGACTAATCAAAGGCAATGTGTAGAAAATAACATATGAAGTAGTAAAAGTCAAAGATCAATGTGAAGAAGAAAAACATATGAAGGAGAAAAGTCAAAGGGCAATGTGAAGAAGTGAATGAGAAAAAAATAATGAATAAATGTAGAAATAAAAACGAGAAAAGAAAGAAAAAATGAACGACATGTAAAAAGTCAAAATAAATTGTCAGTGAACGTTTGAAAAATAGGAAAGCAGATCAAAAAGAAAGATATGATTATTTATAAAAACTAAATTTTAGTTAAAGATAAAATTGAAAAACTTGCAGAAATGGTGAACGAAAGGAAAAACGAAGCATCAGCTAAGCAAGGCATAGAAGGAAAATTGAGAAAAGAAAGAAAGAAGACGAACAAAAAAGAGAATGTATGAATGAGAAAAAGGGGGCAAGAAGGCATAAGGAAAAGTAAAAAAAAAAAGATAAGCAAAGATAAAAGAGAGTGCATATTAGAGAGAGGGGAGAGAAAAGAGAAAGAGAGTTAAAAAAAGCAATATAGAAAGAATAATATAATGAAAATGTATTGAGAAAAAAATAAACAAACAAAACAAGGAAAAAAGAAAGAGAATGGGAGCAGTATACAGAAAGTGGGGGACGGAGATAGAGAAAGACAGAGAAGGAGATAAAGAAAAGAAAAGAGAGTGAGAGAATAAAGAAAACTAGAGGAGAGGACATTTAAAAGAGAAAATGAGTTTGAGTTTTGTTTTATGGTATATCAACCCATTTAAGTTTGAACTTTGTTTATATCAAACCATTTAATGACAAAAATGTGGGGGTTTAGTGGATTTATTAAATGTTCGGTTATAGTGAGAAGGTTGATTTAGTCAGATTTGGTGAATTTTTTAAAATTTTTATTTTAGTTATTAGAAAACTGAAAAGTTTTTCAGTATTTACGTTATTCAGACTATTGTCCTCATCGTTGTTGCCATTTGTACGATGTTTCGGCCGTTGTACTCTCCGGCCTTCTTCAGGTGCTACGAATTTCGAACCGAACCCTTTATTACAATCACTGAGATATATCATTCTTATTCCTTGCCTATAGCTACTTTTGATAGTCATGAGTTATCTCCCTCTAACCCTGTAAGTTACTTGTTCACCACTGCTGTAGCCTAGTGTTGAAAGAAAGAAAGAAAGAAAGAAAGAAAGAAAGAAAGAAAGAAAGAGAAATACAAAGAAGCAAATAAATAGAGGGAGAGAAATCGAATGAAGTCTGCTTAAAAAGAGAGAAAGAAATAAAAGGAGAAAAATAGTGATAGAAGTACTGACAGAAAGAAAGAAAGAAAGAAAGAAAGAAAGAAAGAAAGAAAAAGGGAGGTGAGAGAAATCAAATAAAGAAAACGTCAAGCCAAAGAAAGAAAGAAAGAAAGAAAGAAAGAAAGAAAGAAAAAGGGAGGTGAGAGAAATCAAATAAAGAAAACGTCAAGCCAAAGAAAGAAAGAAAGGGAGAGATCTTGAAAGAGAAAGAAAGACAAGTGCGGTTTAAAAAATGAGAAAGCATACGAAAGAGAAGCGTTGAAAGAGAGAGGGATAAAAAAGAGATGGAGAAAGTAAAACAGAAACAAGAGAGAAAAAGAATGATAGAAATTGAAAGAGAAGGCAAGAAAGAGAAAGAAACAAATTGATTGAGAGAGCAAGAGAAATAAACACAGTGTGTGTGAGAGAAAAATCGAGGTTCATTTATTAATAGGGAAAGAGGAAAAAAGTGAGAACTTATCAAGAGAGAAAGAGAGAGAGGGCTCCCAAGAGAGCGAAACTGCTAGAAGGAAAAAGAGAAAAGAAGAGAGATTAAAAAAAGTGAAGATTATAGAAATTTTAGAGAGAGAAAGAGTGAGAGAGGGGAAGAGAAAGGTGGGTAATTATTCGTGAGAATTAAAACACAAAACAAGAAAGACTCAAAAACCAACGAAGTTTTAAAATACATTAAAATTTGTCCAAAATGTCGATTCGGTGAAGAACTGGCCGGAAGCAGCCACGTCATTTTAATGGATTTACGTCTCAAAACGTAAGCAAGGAGGAAAAACAGCGCCCTCTGGCGGTCGGCTCGGTAATTTTAATGTGTATTTGGAAGAGAATACTGACAAAATTAAATAAATGCTAATGATATCGATATGTAAATAAAAACAAATTTCCCCCTCCAAAAAAAAAAAACAAAAAAAAACCGTAGTTTCAAACTCGTTAATACAGACCGATGTTGGGGGTCTAATAAGAAATAATTGCTTTTCTATTTATTTAGTACGATTGATAATCTAGTTTTTTGTCCCTTTATTATCGAGAATTTTCTGTGCGTGCGTGCGTGCGTGCTTGATTTTACGTGTTTTATGTGTGTCTGTTGAGGATGTAGGAATATCGGAAGATACACATGTTCACACTTACGCAAAACTGAAGAGGGACTATGACTGGGCTGGGGGTGTAACGGCTGTCGACGCAGAAAGTTCGAATGAGTGAGTCGAGTTCAGCATCGTCGAAATGTAGCTTCTTTTGTCCGTTCTATAAATACTTTCATGGCTTCTGCTCGGACGAGCTTAAGTCACTGATGCCTCCTCAACAGGTGTTTACTCGTGCAACCAGACTGGCAACTGGGTCCCACCCATTCACAGTCAGGTTAGCCAAATGCAGACGACAATTCTACTCCTGCAGCTTCTTCTCTCGCACTTCCCGCCTTTGGAACTCGCTCCTATATTCTTGCTTTCCTGACGGCTACAACCTCCAGAAATTTAAATGCAAAGTCAATACTCATCTACTAACCACTGGACTCTAGCTCTCTCCCCACCCCTGTATAACCTTCCCTTTCTCTCCACCTATGTATCTGTCATCGCACCTGCTTTCTATTGTTCCTTTCTAACTAGTTTGTACTCCTCACTCTTTTCTAATTAATCTTTTAATATTTATGTAACCCCCTACACATCAGTGGCGTTTCCGCCTTGCTCGGGGTGAAATGATTAAAAAAAAAAAGAAAAGTTACCCAGCTAATCGGCGACGTTAACGATCGCACTAATACCTTCGGAAAAACATGCCTGCCTATTCTTATTATAAGCTAAAGGTTCAATAACATTATATACTGGGCACTTTAGCCTTGGCTGGAAACCAGTTTAAATAAAGAAACTCTACGTTTTTATCTTTCTTTGTAGTGCAGTGGATATCCGCTCAGAACGAGAAATCGGCGAGCCAAGTTCGAATTCCAGTTGAATTCCTAGCATTCCCTTACGCGCAAATACCCTTGGGAAAAGTAACAATCCGTCTCTTTCCTCTAGTTATCGATTAAATAATAGAACAGATTAGGTTCCATAGCCTTGGCTGGCAACCAGTCTACCACAAAAAGAAATGCCAACCTATAGCAGGATAATGTTTTGCCCAGTCAGATCGCCCAAGCTTGTATCACGTATGGCACTCAACTACCTGAAGAATGTATGGCAATATAGTGAGGGTATCTGTTCTTTCCCGTTTGTAGTGGGAATCCGTTCTAGTGAAGGGTAGTTGTATATTGTTGCAGATTAACGGAATTGGGCCTTGTGATAGATAGCCCACTATAAGCCATAAAATGATTATAAATCAAGAAAAGAAAATTGAGTTGAAAAATAACATTTTATATATACACATATCAATTAAGGTTTTTACAATTGAAGTAATACTTGAAATATAGGTCCAACGGAGGTTAAAATGTTCATGGCAATAAAATTCTGAAAGAGAATTAATGCTTAGAAATGTGGGGAGCGCTATGAGTAACGGATGTCTCTGATGTAGTCGCTCCTTAGGTCAGTAAGTAGTTTTGAGGCAGGGAAGAAGGAAAGCGGTAAGGGAGGCGAGCGTAGTAAGCCACTTGACTTTCGGTCAAGGGAGCTACTAATTACTATCTTCTCCTCGAATCGGTTTGCCTGTCGAAGCTTTCTCTATCCGCTTTTTATATCTTCATTTTGGATCACAGCAGATCACTTGGGATTTCACACTTGTATTTGATTCTGAGCTTCCCATTGGCTGATAAATAAAATTCGCGTAGGCTCGCGAACTGGAAATTTAATATTTGATTAATTTTTAGTTTTCAGCCGGAACATCTGCGCGGAGCCGGCGGCGCACGGACGACTTTTGGTCATTTGCTTTTTGGTCGTGAAAGCGCTAACATCCGGTCCATTGCTTTTGCTCGGCATGACCACAGCAATACAGAAATAAATGAAAAAAATGAATCTGTGCTGAAATATATGAAATTCTGTAAAAAAAACTATTGATAATAAAACCAAAATATAGACAGACTTATAAAAAAAGACCGTGAGGGGCTCAAATAAAGATTGTTTGAAAGGCCTAGACTAAGAGGCAATGAAGGCGTTAGTTTCAAATATAAATGAACTGAGAGGCAAGGATAGTGACAGCCTCAAATCTAAATAGTCTGACATATACTACCGGCCATAATTATTAGGCTACCCCAGTGTTTAAAACAAAATGATGTATTTCATTCTATTTTTTAGTATTTATTACCAAGTGAATCATTGTAAATGAAAATAGAATGGTTCTTTTGTTAATACTGCACAATAACATGTGCATAAAATGAATTTATAAATATTTAATAATTACCTATATTGCAGTTTTATCATGAAATAATGAAGATAATTTAGGGTGATTCAGACGAGTTCATCTTTTCTTCTTTGACTTGTAAAAGTTTGCAAAGTAATAATAACAAAAGAACCATTCTATTTTCATTTAAAATTATCCACTTGGCGATAGATACTAAAAATAGTATGCAATACATCATTTCTTTTAAAAACTGGGGTGGCTTAATAATTATGATCGGTAGTGTATAAGCAAAGTCTCAAATGTAGATAGACTGAGAGGAAAAGAGAGCGGTAATCACAAAGAAAATCAAGTCATCAAATATCAGTCAGTCAGTTAAGTGCCATATGTGATACACGCTTGGGCGATCATGTCTCGAGAGAGACATGACTGACTGGGCAGAAGATTATCCCGCAGTAGGTTGCCATTGCTTTCCGCGGTAGACTGGTTGCCGACCAAGACTATAGAACCCAATCTGTCCTGCTATTTAACCCATAACTGGAAGGAAGAGTCACAACGCACATCCGGTCATCAAATATAGATAACCTGAAAAACAAAGAGAACGGCAGTTATAATTGAGATAGACTGGGAGGCAACAAGCGCGACAATCTCAAATATAGACGACTGACAAGCAAAGAATCGACAGTCTAACAGATATATATATATATATATAGACTGAGAAGCAAGGAGAGTGACAACCGTATAGACAACTGCGAAAAAGAAAATCAGTTGTCTAAAATATAGCTAGATTGAAAAGCAAGAAGATTGGCAACTTTAAATATACATAACTGAGATGCGAGATAAGCGATAATCTAAAATATAGATACAACGATTTGCAAGGTAGCGACAGTCTAAAACACATTTCCATTGAGAAAGAAGGAAAGTGAAAACCTCAAATATAGATATCTGGGTGTAAGAGAATCGATAGTCTAAAATATAGGTTGATTGAGAAGCAAGAGCAGTGATAACATTAAATATGGATAGCTGAGGGGCGAGAGAAGCGATAGTCTAAAATATAGGTTGATTGAGAAGCAAGAACAGTGATAACATTAAATATGGATAGCTGAGGGGCGAGAGAAGCGATAGTCTAAAATATAGGTTGATTGAGAAGCAAGAACAGTGATAACATTAAATATGGATAGCTGAGGGGCGAGAGAAGCGATAGTCTAAAATATAGATAAACTGACATGCAAAGAAGCAACAGTCTACCATATCTATAAACTGCAAGAAGAGTGAAAACCTTAAATATAGATAGCTAAGAGTAAGAAAATCGATAGTCTAATATATGGATAGATTGAGAAGCAAGGAGATTGACAACTTTAAATATAGATATCTGAAAGGCGAGAGACGCGATTGTCTAAAATATAGATATACTGATATGCAAGGGAATGATAGTCTAAAATTCATTTCGACCTAGAAACAAGGGGAATGACAACCTTAAATATAGATAGCTGAGTGTAAGAGAATCATTAGTCTAAAATTTAGTTTGATTGAGAAACAAGGAGGGTTTGTTTGTTTCGAGGTTTATCGACCTATCAATCCTTATGGGATCATTTAAGGTCATAACCAATGATTTTGGGTAAGGTTATTTTAATTTTACATTTTTCTTTTCGAGTATCAAGATTCATTGGGATTCGTTTTTTTTTTTTAAAGCAGGGTTCCCAAGTCTTACCCTTGTTATATAACCCATAACTGGATGGAAGGGACGGATTAACACCTTTCCCAAGGGTACCAGTGCTTAAGTGAATGCAGGGTATTCAACTAGAATTCGAACTCGGCTCACCGATTTTTCTTTTAAAGCCGATATCCACTGCACCACAACGCACATCCATCACTATACGCTTACAGCACCTGGTATTCCCAAGTGGTCACCCATCTAAGTACTGACCAGACTCAACGTTGCTTAACTTCGATGATCGAGCGAGAACCGGTGTATTCAACGTGATATGGCCGTAAGCACGCACATCCGTCACTAAACCCTTACAGCACCTGGTATTCCCAAGCGGTCACCCACCTAAATGCTAACCGGGCTCAACGTTGCTTAACTTCGGTGATCGAGCGATAACCGGTGTATTCAACGTGATAGGCCGGAAGCCTGCAAGGAGAGTGATAACCTTAAATATAGATAGATAGACATGCAACGGAGTGACAATCTAAAATATATAGAGACTGAGTAGCAAGGAGAATGACAACCTTAAATATAGATATCTGAAAGGCGAGAGACGCGATTGTCTAAAATATAGATAGACTGATATGCAAGGGAATGATAGTTTAAAATTCATTTCGATCGAGAAGCAAGGAGAGTGACAACCTTAAATATAGATATCTGAAAGGCGAGAGACGCGATTGTCTAAAATATAGATAGACTGATATGCAAAGGAGCGACAATCTAAAATATATATAGACTGAGAAACAAGGTGAGTGAAAACCTTAAATATAAAAATCTGTGGGTAAGAGAATCGATAATCTAAAATATAGATAAACCGATATGCAAGGTAGCGACAGTCTAAAATACAAGAGAAGCAAGAGAAGCGATAGTCTAAAATATAGACTGATGTTTAAGTGAACGACAGTCTAAAATATAGATAGATTGAGAGGCAAGGAGAATGGCAAACACAAATACAGAAAACCGGACATCCAAAAAGAGCGATAGTCTAAAATCTAGATAGACTGAGGTTATTCTCTTTTCCCCTCTGTCTGACCTGTGAGTATCACTTTCTCCAAGCCTTCCAAAGACTCAATATCTGACTACTATTGTTCACACACATTGCGAAACATAGACTTATCTTAACTTCACAAATCACATTTCGCTTAAACAAACGAACTCTTTGAAGTTTTGAACTTTGAAGGTATTTTACTACTTTAAAAGATAGGAGAGACTGAAAAATACCAACTGTTTATATATTTTGTAATTTTATTATCATTTCAGTCCAAGCAAGGGAGAAATTACACCGGTACGCAGGGGTTTAAAGTGAGAGAATGAAAAGGTAATGGGGATGTTGAAGAAAAGATAAAGAGATTCGTGGGAATCAAGGAGATGGAAATTAACATTGCATTCAAATTTTGGAGATTGTAGCTACTATTTTGAGGACCCTAGATGTTATGCCAGGATTTGTTATCGGGGGTCACAATTTGAAAAGCATAATATACGCGGATTATACAGTACTGATAGCAGACACTGAAAGAAACACCATTTACGTTAATTTAAAAAATCTGTTTTAAAATTAAAACTGGGAATGCCAAAAAAAAAAATATTGTTTACTGTGTTGGCTTACATGGGCATGTCCCTCGGCAATATCTACTAGAACCCCCCCCCCCCCAACTACCATTAAAAAAAAATCAAAAGCGCAGATCGGCCAGCCGATTCAAGCACGTGTGCACCCCCATGGTTCATCTTCGTCTTCTCCGCCTTGGAATTTGCGTGCTGCCTGAATGAGGCCATATGTCTTCGACCGTTTCATTCTTCTCTTCCTCTGTATCGACACCACAAGTTAACAAGACCAACAAACAGTTACACATCGGACAAGACCGCCTACAGAAGGTAGATGAAGAGAGTGACAAGAAAAGACAGGAAGAGAGTGACAAGAAAAAAACTGCAAGAAAACTGGTCATCAGCAAAAAGAGCAGCCCAAAATGCCAAATACAGGTGGGGGATACTAAAATCAAGCAGGTACAAAAATTTAAATACCTGAGAAGTGTTCTAACAGAAGACGGAAAATACGACACAGAGATCCGAAGGTGAATTGGCATGGCAAAGGACGCGTCCCAGAAGCTGAGTAAAGTATTAAGAGACAGTAATATTTCACTAGAAACAAAGAAGAGAGTACTGGATTGCTATATGATGTCAGTTCTTCAATATGGCAGTGAATGCTGGACAATATCATCAAAGATGAAGGAAAAACTTGAAGCAACTGAAATGTGGTTCTACAGAAGGATGCTGCGATTATCATGGATCGAGCATGTGAGCAATGATGAGGTTTTGGAAAAAATGGAAACGAAAAGAAAATTAATGTTGAGCACCATGAGGTTGCGCACGTGCTTGAATCGGCTGCCCGATCTGCGCTTTGATTTTTTTTTCTGGAATGGTGATGGGGAAATTTTTATTTTGGCGTTCCCACTTTTAATTTTAAAACAGAGTTTGTTTTTTTAATTAACCTAAATGGTGTTTATTCAGCAAAAAGAAAAACCATTTATGATAATTTTTCATTTTGGCGTTCCCAATTTAAATTTTAAAACGGATTTTTTTTTATGAACCTAAATGGTGTTTCTTCAGCAAAAAGAAACACCATTTACGTTAATTTAAAAAATCTGTTTTAAAATTAAAACTGGGAATGCCAAAAAAAAAAATATATTGTTTACTGTGTTGGCTTACATGGGCATGTCCCTCGGCAATATCTACTAGAACCCCCCCCCCCCACTACCATTAAAAAAAAATCAAAAGCGCAGATCGGCCAGCCGATTCAAGCACGTGTGCACCCCCATGGTTCATCTTCGCCTTCTCCGCCTTGGAATTTGCGTGCTGCCTGAATGAGGCCATATGTCTTCGACCGTTTCATTCTTCTCTTCCTCTGTATCGACACCACAAGTTAACAAGACCAACAAACAGTTACACATCGGACAGACACCGTCTGAAAGCGGTAAACAAACAAAGCAACGAAATAAGCATATCAACTATCGTCCTGAAGCCATAAGTAGAACAGATGTCTTCATCTACATTCATGTATTACTACACCCTGTCACCGGACGCTTCACAACCTGCAAAATTTATAACCTCTCGCAACAGAAAAAAAAAACAAAAAACATTTATTTGATGAAATGTAAATTATTAATATCCTGGAGGAAAGGAAACGTGAATTTCACACAACTTTTCAAGTATCCCCGGGCAGTAGATAGATAGATAGATAGATAGATAGATAGATAGATAGATAGACAGACAGACAGATAGATAGATAGATAGATAGATAGATAGATAGATAGATAAATATGAACAGACTGAGATAGATAGATAGATAGATAGATAGATAGATAGATAGATAGATAGATAGATATGAACAGACTGAGATAGATAGATAGATAGATAGATAGATAGATAGATAGATAGATAGATAGATAGATAGAACAGACTGAGATAGATAGATAGATAGATAGATAGATAGATAGATATGAACAGACTGGGATAGATAGATAGATAGATAGATAGATAGATAGATAGATAGATAGATAGATAGATAGATATGAATAGACTAACATAAACAGACTGAGAGAGATAATTAGATAATGAAAGGACTGAGATAGATAGATAGATAGATAGATAGATAGATAGATAGATAGATAGATAGATAGATAGATAGATATGAACAGACTGAGATAGATAGATAGATAGATATGAACAGACTGAGATAGATAGATAGATAGATAGATAGATAGATAGATAGATAGAAGATAGATATGAACAGACTAGATAGATAGATAGATAGATAGATAGATAGATAGATAGATAGATAGATAGATAGATAGATAGATAGATAGATAGATAGATAGATAGATAGATAGATAGATGTAAACAGAATTAGATAGATAGATAGATAGATAGATAGATAGATAGATAGATAGATAGATAGATATCATCTTTCATTCAGTAATGAATCTGAACACTCTCGGCTACTGACAAAGTATACATTGTATATAACACGCTATTGGGATATTCCACTCTCTACCAAATACATTCTACCCAAACCTGCCAAAATTCTATTTTTGTGTGAAACTTGTTTTCTAAATCATGTTCCTCTTTTCCTTAAATGGTTTTAAACCTTTTCTTTTCATCTCTCTTGTTTGTTTAGGATGTGGTTTCCGGCTTTCTCTCTTCCAATATTTTTACTCTTTCCTTTCTTTTTTTTTTCCAATTGGAGTAGATAGACTAAACTATCGCCCGGTTCACACTCCACCCACGTCTATTGAACAGGTGTAGAGGCTCATCCCTTGTTTCCTGTTTAGGATGTGGTTTCCGGCTTTCTCTCTTCCAATATTTTTACTCTTTCCTTTCTTTTTTTTTTCCCCCAATTGGAGTAGATAGACTAAACTATTGCCCGGTTCACACTCCACCCACGTCTATTGAACAGGTGTAGAGGCTCATCCCTTGTTTCCTGTTTAGGATGTGGTTTCCAGCTTTCTCTCTTCCAATCTTTTCACTATTACGTAGCCCCAGGCACATCAGTGGCATTACCGCCTTGCTCAGGGTGATATGATTAAAAAAAAAAAAAAAAAAAAAGTCCGTCTTCTACCAACCGCCCATAGCTCAGAAGTAGAATCGCCGACTGATGTCAATTCGGTCTGGTTTCAATCCTGGCTAGAAGCAATCGGATGTCTAACCGTACTGATGAGCTGTGATACAACGAAACAGATCTGTCTGCGGATGACTATATATATATATATATATATATATATATATATATATATGACTATATAGAATATATTATTATAATTATATATATAGAATAAGTAAAAAAAAAGTAGGAAAAGTGTCTGATTTAACATGTTCCACTTTAACGAGCTTCTTCAAAGATTTATTAAAGACGAATGATTTCTAAATCCGAAAGATTGTATGTTGATTGAGGTATAGTTTCATTGGTCAGATAAGTGTCACGTGTGATAAAGCAATGGTTGAATATTACATAGAAGAAGAAAAAAACTTATGTCTATTAAAGTGTGTGTGCCAACGCGTAATAAAAACATTAGATGTTTATTATGAATGTAAGTATATGTAAGCGAAAAATGTGTGTTAAGCACATCCAAACTATAGACGAACTAAGTGTGTGTATAAATCGATAACATTAGTATGTGTGAATGACAATAACGAAATACATTACCGTTCGAAATACGTAACAAGTATTGTACACATGTGTCAAGTGATGGGACGATTTTCTTTTTTAAATAAAATGAGAGAATCAGTTATGAATGTATGTGTTGAGAAAAATCATTTGTAAATGTGTGCGTTTATGAGTCAGCAAAGTTAATATGTGAAATGAGGTATGCACGTGTCGAGTGATGGAACGATTTTCTATTCTAAATAACGTGAGATAATTATATATATATTCTCCTATGTCTATAGCACAACTCGGATTTTCATGCATTGTGTAATCACCAGGTGCATCTGATGATTGCATAGTGCATAAAACTCCGAGTCCTGCTATAGACTTAGGCTAATATGTGTATTTATTAATAATATACTCAATAACTCCGTTATATTACATTGAGCACAGTTCTATTAACACAAGAAAAATATTTATATATGTGTGTATCTCCGTGTAAACACATACGTATATTTATTGCTATCCATACATATATAGAGAGACACAGACAGAAAGAGAGAGAGAGAGAGAGAGAGAGAGAGACATAAGAAAAACAGGGTAGTTAAAAATTATATAATAAAGGCTCTCACGTTATATTTTTACACATATGTCCCCCGTAGAAAAAATTAGTTAAATTTTTGATTGTCAATAAAGCTGTCAATAAAGCTTTCAACCCTGAATAAAAACATCCATTTAGTGTTAAATAAAGCATTTCTAAGATAATTTTTAACTAAAAGTAATATTTGTTTCAACTTTTATATAATTAAATATTAAATCAGCTAATATACGATAAATCTTCTGAAAAGAATATTTTATTTTTAAAGTTCTTTTGATAAAGAGAATGACATTGTACTTACAGATGACCAAAAGGGACAATATTAGATAAAATCAATGACAAAGTGGGAAAACATTTTTTCGTGCGATATACGAGTTTAATTAGGCGAATAGACTTGTGACTTCCCATATCGAGATCCGTTTGTTTTTCTTGATGGCCAGGGTATCATGTATAAATATTATCAAGCAGTGGACAGATTAGAGAGTTTATATTCGTGCGTTTTTTTGTTTTTTTTTTTGTTTTTTTTGTTTTGTTTTTTTTGTACACTCGCTTGTTAAATATCTCCTGTCACCTTCGGTGACTCTAAAAAATTTTTTTTGTTTTCACTGACTTGCGAAATTTGATTTCTTCTTTATACTTCAAAAGAACTAGATGACGTGTAGAGTAGAATTGAATCAAAACCGCTGAAAACAATTTTGAAGTATAAAGACGAAATCAAATTTCCCAAGTCATTGAAAAAAATATTTGAGCCAAGGAAGGTGCCAGGAGAAACTTAACGCACGAGTTAAGAAAAACCCATCACGTACGCATATGGACTCTCGGACCTGCCCACTACTTGACTTATCTATTTATACACGATACTTTGACCATCAGAAAAACAAAACAGATTTCGATATGTGGAGTCACAAGTTTATTCACCTGAAGAGAGTCAACTTTAGACTCGAAACACGTGTAGCAACACAAATACCATTATGGGCACTTAATATTTCATACAAAAAGCAAGTAATATTAATAATAATAACAACAATAAATCTACACTTTAAACAAAACGTTCATGGCTTCTCGCACTTTTTCTTCTATACAAATTTCTCTCCTGGAAACAACCACTATTTCTGTTTTAACATATATATATATATATATATATATATATATATATATATATATATATATATATAAGCATAAAAAGTTTTTCACAGTTAAAGAGACAAACTTTTTGTGCTTATTAACGCTCTATCTTCATCCCGATACCGAGCACTTTACAATAGAAAACCTGCTTGCCAAAATACATTTTATCATTAAAACTACGGAAAAACAACAACCTTGGCGCTAAACATTATCACAACTCAACACTATATATATATATATATATATATAATATCATTATGTTCACTTACTTTTGGATTATCCTGTATTAGAATACTTTTAATAAATTTCGCTAAACAGCTTCGATAAGATCTGTCCAGCATTTTAAGTTTTTCAAAATTCCGACTAAGTTGTTTTATATAAGAAAATTTATTTTGTTACACACACATTCTTTCGTTTTCTTTTCCCCGCCCCTCCCTCTCTCTCTCGCTCTCTCACTCTCTCTGTCTTACTCTCCCTCTCTTACTTTCTCTCACTCCCTCTCTCTCACTCTATCTCTCTCACTCTATCTCTCTCACTCTCACTCCCTCTCTCTCTCTCTCTCTCTCAATCTCTTTCTCCCTCTCTAACTTGACTCAAGTTTCCGCAGATTATATCTATAGATAGTTCATTTCAATTTGTGAGCGGATATCGCATATTGCTTAAAAAATTAATTTTTTACGGCAACATTATTTTAGGTTTGTTCTTTTTATTAAGGACATTATTGGATGACATATTCCAATCTGATATTGTTCAATGATGTATATTAGATAATTTTTATCAGTTTTCCGTCGTCGATAAGAATGCGTACCTCCAGAAATGTATTGAACGACCATTGGTTTTCTTTACGAGACACAAGCACATTCTTTTTAACAAACACACACACACAGAGGTATATGTATACAAGCTACAACTTGCATATATATACATATGTGTGTATATATATATATATATATATATATATATATACGTTACAATAAAGACAACTGGCAAGCTATTAATTTTTATTTTATTTTTCTTGTGTTCGTATAATTTTTAAAGGCAAACGAACCTGAAGAGTAAAGACATTTTTAAAACAAATCACCCTGAACAGAGAAGACATTACAATAATGCCCTCACGAAACTTCAAAGTCATCATGACTGAAATAACTCTGATCAACTAAGTGACAAATTTCTCCACATTAATTTTATTAACGCTGTATCCTCACTTTGATATCGAGCACTTTATGAAGAAAACCTGCTTGCCTAAAATGCCTTTTTACTAGAAAACTACAGAAAAATAACATTTTTAGCACTAAACATCATTACAATTTAACACTTTCTCTCTATATATTATGAAAAGATGGCTCTAGTCGTGACTCGAGTCTCACCTGAAGTACACGTGAGTGTAAAATTCAGGTTACAACGAGAGCTATCCTTTTATAAGATTTAACGTTGCGAAGCGTTTTTTGTTTGGTCTATATTTATGGTGATAAAGTGAATAATAGCGTGTAATACGCATGCACATATACACATATATTAAAAAAGGTTACAGTCCAACATCCACCAAAACAGACAAGCCTTTCTACGCAAACATACACATAAACTATTATACACTATACCATCCAAAATAGTACACGCACATATCTGTTAAAGTTATTTTTTACTTTGATACAGCTGACACATATCGGACCAATAAGAACTAACCCCAAATCACAACTGTCTCTTTGTTTTTTTCATTTATTTCTCAGTTAAATATATGGATCGGAATCCAACATATATATATATATCGTCATCCACAGACAGATCTGTTTCGCTGAATCACAGCTCATCAGTACGGTTATAAATCCGATTGCTTTTTTACCAAGGATTGAAACCCGACTGAATCGGTAGAAGAAGGCAGTTATTTAGCGCGTGATCTATCATGTATACATACGCCAGTAGTTAGAGTGTTCTAATTCAATACTGCATTACCGATGCGTAGATACTAGAGTAGCTACAGTTCTTTCAAGGAGAGTCTGTAATGTGATAGGTACTGATCTGGCGACTCAACTGCAGCCACTTCCCCATCGTCGAAATGTGGCCTCCCTTTGTCACTTCTATAAATACTTTCATGGCTTCTGCTCGGATGAGCTTAAGTCACTGATGCCTCCTCAACAGGTATTTACTCGTGCAACCAGACTGGCAACTGGGTCCCACCCATTCACAGTCAGGTTAGCCAAATGCAGACGACAATTCTACTCCTGCAGCTTCCTCTCTCGCACTTCCCGCCTGTGGAACTCGCTCCCGTATTCTTGCTTTCCTGACGGCTACAACCTCCAGAAATTTAAATGCAAAGTCAATACTCATCTACTAACCACTGGACTCTAGCTCTCTCCCCACCCCTGTATAAGCTTCCCTTTCTCTCCACCTATGTATCTGTCATCGCACCTGCTTTCTCAGCTTTCTGTTGTTCCTTTCTAACTAGTTTGCACTCCTCACTCTTTTCTAATTAATCTTTTAATATTTATGTAACCCCCTGCACATCAGTGCCGTTTCCGCCTTTCTCGGGGTGAAATGATTAAATATATATATATATATATATATATATATATATATATAATTATGAATTAAAAGCACATTGCGACACGGAAATTTCTATGCTTCAAGAATCTCGTCATCAGACAATCTTGGATGTTGATCGTGAAAATAAAATGATTTACACTTAAATACAAAAACCCTCAGTTTGCTCTTTGTGTTGCAAGATAGGGAAGATATAAAATGTATGTGTGTGTTCCATTTAACTAATCAGAATAAAGATTCACTTTGAAATTTGGCCAGTGATTTCTAGGAAATACATACTTACTTTTCTCTTTCCTTTTTCTTTCTTTTCTTTCGTTTTTCTCCCTTTTTTCCCTAACAGTCAAAGTGTCAACCTACTTTTAAAACCTATTTTTATTTTTAAAATTTTTACTGCTTCTCACTATATCGTATTACCTTTGATGTATCTATTCAAGGACCAAAACTGCCGTTTCTTTCTCCATATATTGACACCTTCTCATAGAAAACAGGAAAGAAATTCACAATTATATGATTATATATTCCTCTACAATATTTATTGTATTGAGCACTGTTTATAAAAAATAAATGCTAGGAAACTCAAAATCGTAAAACCTTCGGTCCTGTTTACCTGGATTTATATATATATATATATATATATAATTCCAAGTGAAGAGGACTCAAGGTTTTTTTATATTTTGAGTACTCTAAATTAAATTTAATTTAGTACCCTAAATTAAATAACATGCTCACCGACGAATTAGGTAAAAATGAAAATAAAAATAAAGCCAAAGATAGAATAAGTTAGTGATTTTTTTTACTAATTCCCCGCTTTGTATTAGGATAATAAACTAGCAAATTGATAGATGGATCGAAAAAATAGCAGTTCAGGGTTTACTTTTGGAAAAAAATCTTTTCTTTAACAAATAGACTAAAGGAAAGGGGATGGGTACTACCAAGAAGAAATATCACATCAAATGTAATAAAACTGAAGGGAAAATGATAAGATCAGATAAATGCGAAGGAAAGCAGACAAGAGAGGAATAGGGTCAAGGAAAAAGAAAAAAAGAGGAGGAAAAAAGTTGGTTAGCACAGTAATTCCTCGAGGTCAAACCCCTCAGTGAATCTATATTCTGATTAGCCACACACACACACACAAAACACCCACATACATTCACAGTAAACGGAAAGTATTTGCCATTTAAATGTAAATCGTCTGCACAACCACACCAGCATTGCCTGATGATGAGAATTAATCTCGAAACAGAAATTTCCATGTAGCAATGAAAAATTGACATAACCATATATATATATATATATATATATAGGTAAGGAGGTAAATAAATATGTATATGTGTATACACATAGACACACATCAATATATAAATATTAATTTGGTGTGCATCGAATAATGATCAATCCTGTATAACAGAGCAAAAAAATATATAAATAAATATACATATCTTAAGTTTTAGGCACGACTCGGAGTTGTGCCTAAAACGTAGTATAATATGTATATTTGTTTTACGCTCTCACACCCTGATTGAGCACTCTGGAAGAATGGTAGGCTTTGAAAAACAGTAGCTACTCTAGCATATACGCATCGTTCATTCAGCAATGAATTAGAACACTCTCAGCTATTGGGCGTGTATAATGATAATATACACGCTAAAAAGTCTGCCTTCTTCTACCGAGCGCCCATAGCTCAGAGGTAGAATAGCCGACTGACGCCCATTCGGTATGGTTTCAATCCTGAGTAAAAAGAAATCGGATGTCTAACCGTACTGATGAGCTGTGATACAGCGAAACAGATCGTTCTGCGGATGACGATATATTGTTTCAAATTTTATCAAACTGGATACTCGTATCTGAGAAAGACGTCTCATATTTATTTTCATTTTAAACATTGTATATTACGTCTATCGGCTAGCGCATTCGAGAAATCTTCATAAACATTTGGTTTCTTGAATATGTGTTATGTCGTGAGTAAGAATAAATAACTCAACAACAGGAATAGGTTAATTGTTGTATTCCGTGAAAATAGTATTTACAAAGGTTATTAGTATACAATACAAGAATAAGAGTTAATCGTCTCAACCGTCGTAAGTATGAGCAATGGGTACTTCCGGATCGTCACCGGAAGTCTACGACTGACTTGTCGATCGGCTGCTCGGCACACTCGCCTACGTAGATGCCACCATTACTTTACATTGTAATGGAATAGTCCATTATAGCCGAATAGGCGCGTGCGTCCCAACAATATGCAAGCTGATAGACGTAATATACAAATGAGGCGGCTATTTCAAACACAATTGTCCACTATAATGTTTGAAGTAAGAAAATTGTAGGATTAAAAAATAAAAAATTGTCGGATTAAAAATAAATCCATTAAGATATGTGTGTATGTGTTTTAATATCATTTCACCCTGGAATATTAAATTTAAATTGTTTCATTTTAGTTTTCAGCGTCCCTCTATCTCTAGTCCGCCTGTGTAGCTGCATCGACGTAAATATAAACTTCTTCCGATGACGTCCTGAAAAAAAATTTAGTGACTTTGTCATACTTCTTTCCCCTAAAATTGTTCTTGTGTAGATGTTGAGAGATGGTTAATGTTTATTAAATTGGCCTTGTGTCAAACGTAATCACACTTCCTACTACTTACAGGTTTTATCCGGAATTATCAGATGATTATCAGAAAGTGGATTTGTGGAAGAATAAAAGAATACCTTTTGCATGTTTAAATAGAAGAATTTGTAGAGGTAAATGTTAAAGAAGAAATAGTAGTAAGTAGTTAAGGGTATCAAGAGTTTGTAGTAGTCACTTGTTTGTGTGTATGTATGAGCCTTATCATCGGGTAGGAGTGTCTTTAAAGTAATCGCTCAGTTATCAAGTATAAAAAGAGGTGAGAGAGAAAGATAGAAGCAATAATAGCAATCGCTTAACCTTTGTCGAGGGACGTGTTAAATGCACTCGTCAAATTCTCTCCGGCGAACTTGGCACATCTTTTATTTCATTTGTGAGGTTCAAAAAGGTCATTTGGGAATTCACTCCCGGATGTGATTCTAACCTTTCCATTGGACGACGAACAAACATTGAGTCGGCTAGCGAAAAGGTCCGTAAAAGTTTTTGTTTCTGATAATTGAAGATTATTTGAATTTTGTTTTTAGATATTTTCTAGTTTTCTATTGGCCGAAAAACATTTCGCATCAAGGTGTGAAATTTCACGATTTTTTTTTGTATTATTCTTTTTTGCGTGTGTGCTAAGCAAGGTTTTGTAAATTCGTTTATTTCTAACAAAATCAATGTGTCAGTGCGGAGCATTTGAATTTTAAATCTAGATCTTGTTTTGTTCGCAACACTTGATTTACACCCTTTTGCAAATTAAATTACGCCCTTGTGCAAATGAATTGAAATAACTGCTTGTATGGAGCAAGACGGGTTTGTCATCTACAAACCACGTATTATGTTCTGACACAGGATGTTACCTTAGTGAACATCCAGATATGATGCTGGGCTTTTAGGGTTGGCGTATTCCACTCATGAATGTCCGAGCTAGTTTATATTAGCTCACAGATAATAATTATTATTATTAGTAGTAGTAGTATTAGCTCACACATAATAATAATTATTATTATTAGTAGTAGTAGTAGTAGTATTAGCTCACACATAATAATAATTATTATTATTATTAGTAGTAGTAGTAGTAGTATTAGTTTTACACATAATAATAATTATTATTATTAGTAGTAGTATTAGCTCACACATAATTATTATTATTATTAGTAGTAGTAGTAGTATTAGTTCACACATTATTATTATTATTAGTAGTAGTAGTATTAGTCTACACATAATAATTATTATTATTAGTAGTAGTATTAGTAGTATTAGCTCACACATAATAATAATTATTATTATTAGTAGTAGTAGTAGTAGTATTAGCTCACACATAATAATAATTATTATTATTATAGGTATTAGTCTATTATTAGTAATTATTATTATTATTAGTAGTAGTAGTAGTATTAGTTCACACATTATTATTATTATTATTAGTAGTAGTAGTATTAGTTCACACATAATAATAATAATTATTATTAGTAGTAGTAGTAGTATTAGTCACACATAATAATTATTATTATTAGTAGTAGTAGTATTAGTAGTCTACACATAATAATTATTATTAGTATTAGTAGTATTAGCTCACACATAATAATTATTATTAGTAGTAGTAGTAGTATTAGCTCACATAATAATTATTATTATTAGTAGTAGTAGTATTAGTAGCTCACACATAATAATTATTATTAGTATTAGTAGTATTAGCTCATACATAATAATTATTATTATTAGTAGTAGTAGTAGTATTAGCTCACACATAATAATTATTATTATTAGTAGTAGTAGTATTAGTAGTCATAATAATAATAATTATTAGTATTAGTAGTATTAGCTCACACATAATAATTATTATTATTAGTAGTAGTAGTATTAGTCATGCTACAATAATTATTATTATTAGTAGTAGTATTAGTAGCTCACACATAATAATTATGGTTAGTATTAGTAGTACATTTACACATAATAATTATTATTATTAGTAGTAGTAGTATTAGCTCACACATAATAATTATTATTATTAGTAGTAGTAGTATTATAGGCTCACACATAATAATTATTATTATTAGTAGTAGTAGTATTAGCTCTCTCGGCCATACAATAATTATTATTATTAGTAGTAGTAGTATTAGTAGCTCACACATAATAATTATTATTATTAGTAGTAGTAGTATTAGTAGCTCACACATAATAATTATTATTATTAGTAGTAGTAGTATTATAGCTCACACATAATAATTATTATTATTAGTAGTAGTAGTATTAGTAGCTCACACATAATAATTATTATTACAGTGGTAGTAGTATTAGTAGCTCACACATAATAATTATTATTATTATAGTAGTATTAGTAGCTCACACATAATAATTATTATTATTAGTAGTAGTAGTATTAAAGCTCACACATAATAATTATTATTATTAGTAGTAGTATTATAGTTTCCGCATATAATAATTATTATTATTAGTAGTAGTAGTATTAGTAGTAGCTACACATAATAATTATTATTATTATTAGTAGTAGTAGTATTAGTAGCTCACACATAATAATTATTATTATTAGTAGTAGTAGTATTAGTAGTCACACATAATAATTATTATTATTAGTAGTAGTAGTATTAGTATTCACACATAATAATTATTATTATTAGTAGTAGTAGTATTAGTAGCTTCCATACATAATAATTATTATTATTAGTAGTAGTAGTATTAGTAGCTCACACATAATAATTATTATTATTAGTAGTAGTAGTATTAGTAGTCTACACATAATAATTATTATTATTAGTAGTAGTAGTATTATAGGTCATACATAATAATTATTATTATTAGTAGTAGTAGTATTATAGCTCTTATTATTATAATAATTATTATTATTAGTAGTAGTAGTATTAGTAGCTCACA
Organism: Ascarosepion bandense; assembly: GCA_037127315.1. NCBI lineage: Eukaryota > Metazoa > Mollusca > Cephalopoda > Sepiida > Sepiidae > Ascarosepion > Ascarosepion bandense. Next base: position 1,751,988 of record JBBBDQ010001063.1, on the reverse strand, counting down.
CATAATAATTATTATTATTAGTAGTAGTAGTATTAGTAGCTCACACATAATAATTATTATTATTAGTAGTGGTAGTATTAGTAGCTCACAGATAATAATTATTATTATTAGTAGTAGTAGTATTAGTAGCTCACACATAATAATTATTATTATTAGTAGTAGTAGTATTAGTAGCTCACACATAATAATTATTATTATTAGTAGTAGTATTAGTAGCTCACACATAATAATTATTATTATTAGTAGTAGTAGTATTAGTAGCTCACACATAATAATTATTATTATTAGTAGTAGTAGTATTAGTAGCTCACACATAATAATTATTATTATTAGTAGTAGTAGTATTAGTAGCTCACACATAATAATTATTATTATTAGTAGTAGTAGTATTAGTAGCTCATGTGATAATAATTATTATTATTAGTAGTAGTAGTATTAGTAGCTCACACATAATAATTATTATTATTAGTAGTAGTAGTATTAGCTCACACATATAATAATTATTATTATTAGTAGTAGTAGTATTAGTAGCTCACACATAATAATTATTATTATTAGTAGTAGTAGTATTAGTAGCTCACACATAATAATTATTATTATTAGTAGTAGTAGTATTAGTAGCTCACACATAATAATTATTATTATTAGTAGTAGTAGTATTAGTAGCTCACACATAATAATTATTATTATTAGTAGTAGTAGTATTAGTAGCTCACACATAATAATTATTATTATTAGTAGTAGTAGTGATAGTGGTCGTTATATTAATAATTATTATTATTAGTAGTAGTAGTATTAGTAGCTCATTATTAATAATAATTATTATTATTAGTAGTAGTAGTATTAGTAGCCACATAATAATTATTATTATTAGTAGTAGTAGTATTAGTAGTCAATACATAATAATTATTATTATTAGTAGTAGTAGTATTAGCTCACACATAATAATTATTATTATTAGTAGTAGTAGTATTAGTAGCTCACACATAATAATTATTATTATTAGTAGTAGTAGTATTAGTAGCTCACACATAATAATTATTATTATTAGTAGTAGTAGTATTAGTAGCTCACACATAATAATTATTATTATTAGTAGTAGTAGTATTAGTAGTCATTATTATAATAATTATTATTATTAGTAGTAGTAGTATTAGTAGCTCACACATAATAATTATTATTATTAGTAGTAGTAGTATTAGTAGTCATGACATAATAATTATTATTATTAGTAGTAGTAGTATTAGTAGCTCACACATAATAATTATTATTATTAGTAGTAGTAGTATTAGTAGTTTCCACATGTAATAATTATTATTATTAGTAGTAGTAGTAATAGTAGCCTACACATAATAATTATTATTATTAGTAGTAGTAGTATTAGTAGCTCACACATAATAATTATTATTATTAGTAGTAGTAGTATTAGTAGTCGTTATAATAATTATTATTATTAGTAGTAGTAGTATTAGTAGCTCACACATAATAATTATTATTATTAGTAGTAGTAGTATTAGCTCACACATAATAATTATTATTATTAGTAGTAGTAGTATTAGTAGTCATAGCATAATAATTATTATTATTAGTAGTAGTAGTATGTAGTAGTCAGCACATAATAATTATTATTATTAGTAATAGTAGTATTAGTAGCTCTAATAATATTAACAATTATTATTATTAGTAGTAGTAGTATTAGTAGCTCACACATAATAATTATTATTATTAGTAGTAGTAGTATTAGTAGCTCACACATAATAATTATTATTATTAGTAGTAGTAGTATTAGTAGCTCACACATAATAATTATTATTATTAGTAGTAGTAGTATTAGTAGCTCTCGTTATTATTAATAATTATTATTATTAGTAGTAGTAGTATTAGTAGCTCACACATAATAATTATTATTATTAGTAGTAGTAGTATTAGTATTTACACATAATAATTATTATTATTAGTAGTAGTAGTATTAGCTCACACATAATAATTATTATTATTAGTAGTAGTAGTATTAGTAGCTCACACATAATAATTATTATTATTATTAGTAGTAGTAGTATTAGTAGTCTTCACACATAATAATTATTATTATTAGTAGTAGTATTAGTAGCTCACAGTTATTATTAATTATTATTATTAGTAGTAGTAGTATTAGTAGCTCACACATAATAATTATTATTATTAGTAGTAGTAGTATTAGTCATTACCATAATAATTGTTATTATTAGTAGTAGTAGTATTAGTAGCTCACACATAATAATTATTATTATTAGTAGTAGTAGTATTAGTAGCTCACACATAATAATTATTATTATTAGTAGTAGTAGTATTAGTGGTGCCTGCCACATAATAATATTATTATTAGTAGTAGTAGTATTAGTAGGGGTTTCACACATAATAATTATTATTATTAGTAGTAGTAGTATTAGTAGCTCACACATAATAATTATTATTATTAGTAGTAGTAGTATTATAGCTCACACATAATAATTATTATTAGTAGTAGTAGTATTAGTAGCTCACACATAATAATTATTATTATTAGTAGTAGTAGTATTAGTAGCTCACACATAATAATTATTATTATTAGTAGTAGTAGTATTAGTAGTTTCATACATAATAATTATTATTATTAGTAGTAGTAGTATTAGTTTACACACAATAATTATTATTATTAGTAGTAGTAGTATTAGGTAATGGTATTGATAATAATTATTATTATTATAGTAGTAGTATTAGCTCTCATGTTGTAATAATTATTATTATTAGTAGTAGTAGAAATAGTATTCACACATAATAATTATTATTATTAGTAGTAGTAGTATTATAGCCTTACACACAATAATTATTATTATTAGTAGTAGTAGTATTATCAACATAATAATTATTATTATTAGTAGTAGTAGTATTAGTGGTCGTCATTACAATAATTATTATTAGTAGTAGTAGTAGTATTAGCTCACACATAATAATTATTATTATTAGTAGTAGTAGTATTATAGTTTCACACATAATAATTATTATTATTAGTAGTAGTAGTATTGTGTTTCACACATAATAATTATTATTATTAGTAGTAGTAGTATTATATTTCTGCCAGCTACGCTATCATTATTATTAGTAGTAGTAGTATTATAGCCTACACACAATTATTATTATTATAGTAGTAGTATTAGTAGTCGTCATTACACACTGTCATTATTAGTAGTAGTAGTATTAGTATTTGCACACAATAATTATTATTATTAGCAGTAGTAGTAGCCATTAGTAGCTCACACATAACAATTATTATTATTATTAGTAGTAGTAGTATTAGTTATTTACACATAATAATTATTATTATTAAAAGTAGTAGTAATAGTAATGTCTATACATAATAATTATTATTATTACAGTAGTAGTATTACCTCAATAATAATAATTATTATTATTATAGTAGTAGTATTAGTAGTCATTACAATAATTATTATTATTAGTAGTAGTAGTATTAGCTCACACATAATAATTATTATTAATAATAGTAGTAGTATTGTGGTAGCTCATTATAATAATTATTATTATTAGTAGTAGTAGTATTATAGCTCACATGCATAAATAATTATTATTATTAGTAGTAGTAGTATTAGTAGCCTTACACACACACCATTATTGTCATAGTAGTAGTATTAGTACCAATAGTTGGTCATCATTATTGTCATAGTAGTAGTATTATGAGTCTACAACACACACAATTTATTATTATTAGTAGTAGTATATTAGCAGTCACACACAACAATTATTATTGTCAGTAGCAGTAGTATTAGTAGCCGCCCATGGTTACCAATTGCCATTATTATTAGTAGTAGTAGTATTATAGCTCACACACAGCCACCTATTATTTAGTGGTAGTATTAGTTTTCATACACACAATTATTATTATTAGTAGTAGTAGTATTATAGTCAACATAATAATTATTATTATTAGTAGTAGTAGTATTATTAGTAGCCACACATAATAATTATTATTATTATAGTAGTAGTATTAGTAGTCATGCACATAATAATTATTATTATTAGTAGTAGTAGTATTAGTCTACACATAATAATTAATATTATTATATAAGTAGTATTAGTAGCTCGTTATTATAATAATTATTATTATTAGTAGTAGTATTATTTCATACATAATAATTATTATTATTAGTAGTAGTAGTATTAGTAGTCACACATAATAATTATTATTATTAGTAGTAGTAGTGCATAGTATTGTACATAATAATTATTATTATTAGTAGTAGTAGTATTAGTTTACACAGTAATAATTATTATTATTATTAGTAGTAGTAGTATTAGTGGTATTCACATATAATAATTATTATTATTAGTAGTAGTAGTATTAGCCACATAATAATTATTACAAACAGTAGTAGTAGTATTAGTAGTCGTATATAATAATTATTATTATTAGTAGTAGTAGTATTAGTAGCTCACATAATAATTATTATTATTAGTAGTAGTAGTATTAGTAGTTTCATATATATAATAATTATTATTATTAGTAGTAGTAGTATTAGTAGTTTCATGATAATAATTATTATTATTAGTAGTAGTAGTATTAGTAGTCTACATGCTAATAATTATTATTATATTAGTAGTAGTAGTATTAGTAGCCACATATACACTATTATTATTAGTAGTAGTAGTATTATAGCCTACATACAATAATTATTATTATTAGTAGTAGTAGTAATAGTAGCCTTCACAATAATAATAATTATTATTATTAGTAGTAGTAGTAATAGTAGCCACACACAATAATTATTATTATTAACAGTAGTAGTATTATAGTTTACACATAATAATTATTATTATTAGTAGTAGTAGTATTAGTATTTTATTATTAAATAATTATTATTATTAATAGTAGTAGTATTAAAGGTAGGCTCATTACAATAATTATTATTATTAGTAGTAGTAGTGGCTATAGCTCACACACAATAATTATTATTATTAGTAGTAGCAGTATTAGTAGTCACAATAATAATTATTATTATTAAAGTAGTATTATTTCACACATATCAATTATTATTATTATAGTAGTAGTATTAGTTATTTGCCACCATACTAATTATTATTATTAGTAGTAGTAGTATTATAGCCTGTTAATAATAATTATTATTATTAGTAGTAGTGGTTATAGTCAACAATATAATAATTATTATTAAAGGTAGTAATATTAGTAACACACACATTAATTATTATTATTAGTAGTAGTAGTATTAATACATAATAATAATTATTATTATTAGTGTTATATATTAGGTGTCATTATAATAATTATTATTATTAGGGTAGTATTAGTCCGGCCACAATAATTATTATTATTATAGTAGTATTATAGCTCAGCACATAATAATTATTATTATTAGTGGTAGTAATAGTAGGCCTACATAATAATTATTATTATTAGTAGTAGTAGGTCAGTGCTCACACATAATAATTATTATTATTATAGTAGTAGTATTAGTAGCTCACACACATAATAATTATTATTATTATTAGTAGTAGTAGTATTAGTCATTATATATTAATTATTATTATTAGTAGTAGTAGTATTAGTAGCCTGTTACCATAATAATTATTATTAGTAGTAGTAGTAGTATTATCAATAATAATAACAATTATTATTACTAGTAGTAGTAGTATTAGTAGCTCACACATAATAATTATTATTATTAGTAGTAGTAGTATTATAGTCATTAAATAATAATAATTATTATTATTAGTAGTAGTAGTATTAGTTTGTTATTATTATAATAATTATTATTATTAGTAGTAGTAGTATATTAGTAGCTCTTTACACACACACAATTATTATTATTATTAGTAGTAGTAGTATTAGTAGCTCACACATAATAATTATTATTATATATAGTATTAAAAGACACACACATAATTATTATTATTAGTAGTAGTAGTATTAATAATAATAATAATAATTATTATTATTAGTAGTAGTAGTATTACTTCATACATAATAATTATTATTATTAGTAGTAGTATTATAGCCTACATACAATAATTACATTATTATTATAGTAGTATTAGTAGCTCACACATAATAATTATTATTATTAGTGAAAAAGAAAAGGGAGCGAGCCGCACACAATAATTATTATTATTAAAGAAAACAGGCCGGCACATAAATAATTAATATTATATATATATTATAGCCACACATAATAATTATTATTATTATAGTAGTATTGGTAGCCACACATAATAATTATTATTATTAGTAGTAGTAGTATTAGTATTTCCTTTCAATATAATAATTATTATTATTAGTAGTAGTAGTATTAGTAGCTCACACATAATAATTATTATTATTAGTAGTAGTAGTATTAGTAGTCTCGGCCACAATAATTAATTATTATTAGTAGTAGTATATTGGGTATTATATTACAACATAATTAATTATTAGTAGTAGTAGTATTAGTAGCTCACATTAATAATAATTATTATTATTAGTAGTAGTAGTATTAGTAGCTCATACATAATAATTATTATTATTAGTAGTAGTAGTATTAGTAGCTCACACATAATAATTATTATTAGTAGTAGTAGTATTATAGCTCACACATAATAATTATTATTATTAGTAGTAGTAGTATTAGTAGTCATACATAATAATTATTATTATTAGTAGTAGTAGTATTAGTAGCTCACACATAATAATTATTATTATTAGTAGTAGTAGTATTAGTAGCTCACACATAATAATTATTATTATTAGTAGTAGTAGTATTAGTCTACACATAATAATTATTATTATTAGTAGTAGTAGTATTAGTAGTTCACACATAATAATTATTATTATTAGTAGTAGTAGTATTAGTAGCCTCACACATAATAATTATTATTATTAGTAGTAGTAGTATTAGTAGCCTCACATAATAATTATTATTATTAGTAGTAGTAGTATTAGTATAAACACATAATAATTATTATTATTAGTAGTAGTAGTATTAGTAGTTTCCTACACATAATAATTATTATTATTAGTAGTAGTAGTATTATAGCTCACACATAATAATTATTATTATTAGTAGTAGTAGTATTAGTAGCCTACACATAATAATTATTATTATTAGTAGTAGTAGTATTAGTAGCTCACACATACACTATTATTATTAGTAGTAGTAGTATTATAGCTCACACATAATAATTATTATTATTAGTAGTAGTAGTATTAGTAGCTCACACATAATAATTATTATTATTAGTAGTAGTAGTATTAGTAGTCTACACATAATAATTATTATTATTAGTAGTAGTAGTATTAGTAGCTCACACATAATAATTATTATTATTAGTAGTAGTAGTATTAGTAGCTCACACATAATAATTATTATTATTAGTAGTAGTAGTATTAGCTCACACATAATAATTATTATTATTAGTAGTAGTAGTATTAGTAGCTCACACATAATAATTATTATTATTAGTAGTAGTAGTATTAGTAGCTCACACATAATAATTATTATTATTAGTAGTAGTAGTATTAGTAGCTCACACATAATAATTATTATTATTAGTAGTAGTAGTATTAGTAGCTCACACATAATAATTATTATTATTAGTAGTAGTAGTATTAGTACTACACACACAATTATTATTATTAGTAGTAGTAGTATTAGTAGAACAATAATAATAATTATTATTATTAGTAGTAGTAGTATTAGTAGCTCACACATAATAATTATTATTATTAGTAGTAGTAGTATTAGTAGCTCACACATAATAATTATTATTATTAGTAGTAGTAGTATTAGTAGCTCACACATAATAATTATTATTATTAGTAGTAGTAGTATTAGTAGCTCACACATAATAATTATTATTATTAGTAGTAGTAGTATTAGTCTACACATAATAATTATTATTATTAGTAGTAGTAGTATTAGTAGCTCACACATAATAATTATTATTATTAGTAGTAGTAGTATTAGCTCACACATAATAATTATTATTATTAGTAGTAGTAGTATTAGTAGCTCAAGTACATAATAATTATTATTATTAGTAGTAGTAGTATTAGTAGCTCACACATAATAATTATTATTATTAGTAGTAGTAGTATTAGTAGCTCACACATAATAATTATTATTATTAGTAGTAGTAGTATTAGTAGCCTACACATAATAATTATTATTATTAGTAGTAGTAGTATTAGTAGCTCACACATAATAATTATTATTATTAGTAGTAGTAGTATTAGCTCACACATAATAATTATTATTATTAGTAGTAGTAGTATTAGTAGCTCACACATAATAATTATTATTATTAGTAGTAGTAGTATTAGTAGCTCACACATAATAATTATTATTATTAGTAGTAGTAGTATTAGTCACACACAATAATTATTATTATTAGTAGTAGTAGTATTAGTAGCTCACACATAATAATTATTATTATTAGTAGTAGTAGTATTAGTAGCTCACACATAATAATTATTATTATTAGTAGTAGTAGTATTAGTAGTTTTATATATAATAATTATTATTATTAGTAGTAGTAGTATTAGTAGCTCATACATAATAATTATTATTATTAGTAGTAGTAGTATTAGCTCACACATAATAATTATTATTATTAGTAGTAGTAGTATTAGTAGTTCACACATAATAATTATTATTATTAGTAGGTAGTATTAGTAGTCTACATATACAATAATTATTATTATTAGTAGTAGTAGTATTAGTAGTCTACACATAATAATTATTATTATTAGTAGTAGTAGTATTAGCTCACACATAATAATTATTATTATTAGTAGTAGTAGTATTAGTAGCTCACACATAATAATTATTATTATTAGTAGTAGTAGTATTAGTAGCTCACACATAATAATAATTATTATTATTAGTAGTAGTAGTATTAGCTCACACATAATAATTATTATTATTAGTAGTAGTAGTATTAGTAGCTCACACATAATAATTATTATTATTAGTAGTAGTAGTATTAGTAGCTCACATATAATAATTATTATTATTAGTAGTAGTAGTATTAGCTCACACATAATAATTATTATTATTAGTAGTAGTAGTATTAGTAGCTCACACATAATAATTATTATTATTAGTAGTAGTAGTATTAGTAGTCTACACATAATAATTATTATTATTAGTAGTAGTAGTATTAGCTCACACATAATAATTATTATTATTAGTAGTAGTAGTATTAGTAGCCTACACATAATAATTATTATTATTAGTAGTAGTAGTATTAGCTCACACATAATAATTATTATTATTAGTAGTAGTAGTATTAGTAGCTCACATATAATAATTATTATTATTAGTAGTAGTAGTATTAGTAGTTTCACACATAATAATTATTATTATTAGTAGTAGTAGTATTAGCTCACATGACATAATAATTATTATTATTAGTAGTAGTAGTATTAGTAGTCACACATAATAATTATTATTATTAGTAGTAGTAGTATTAGCTCACACATAATAATTATTATTATTAGCAGTAGTAGTATTAGTAGCTCTTACATAATAATTATTATTATTAGTAGTAGTAGTATTAGTAGCTCACACATAATAATTATTATTATTAGTAGTAGTAGTATTAGCTCACACATAATAATTATTATTAGTAGTAGTAGTAGTATTAGTAGCTCACACATAATAATTATTATTATTAGTAGTAGTAGTATTAGCTCACACATAATAATTATTATTATTAGTAGTAGTAGTATTAGTAGCTCACACATAATAATTATTATTATTAGTAGTAGTAGTATTAGTAGCTCACACATAATAATTATTATTATTAGTAGTAGTAGTATTAGCTCACACATAATAATTATTATTATTAGTAGTAGTAGTATTAGCTTCACACATAATAATTATTATTATTAGTAGTAGTAGTATTAGTAGCTCACACATAATAATTATTATTATTAGTAGTAGTAGTATTAGTAGCCTACACATAATAATTATTATTATTAGTAGTAGTAGTATTAGTAGTAGCTCACACATAATAATTATTATTAGTAGTAGTAGTAGTATTAGTAGCCTACACATAATAATTATTATTATTAGTAGTAGTAGTATTAGTAGCTCACACATAATAATTATTATTATTAGTAGTAGTAGTATTAGCCTACACATAATAATTATTATTATTAGTAGTAGTAGTATTAGTAGCTCACACATAATAATTATTATTATTAGTAGTAGTATTAGTAGTTTCGCTACATAATAATTATTATTATTAGTAGTAGTATTAGCTCACACACATAATAATTATTATTATTAGTAGTAGTAGTATTAGTAGTCTACACATAATAATTATTATTATTAGTAGTAGTAGTATTAGTAGCTCACATATAATAATTATTATTATTAGTAGTAGTAGTATTAGTAGCTCAGCATAATAATTATTATTATTAGTAGTAGTAGTATTAGCTCACATACAATAATTATTATTATTAGTAGTAGTAGTATTAGTAGCTCACACATAATAATTATTATTATTAGTAGTAGTAGTATTAGTAGCTCACACATAATAATTATTATTATTAGTAGTAGTAGTATTAGTAGCTCACACATAATAATTATTATTATTAGTAGTAGTAGTATTAGCTCACACATAATAATTATTATTATTAGTAGTAGTATTAGTAGTCTACACATAATAATTATTATTATTAGTAGTAGTAGTATTAGTAGTTCACACATAATAATTATTATTATTAGTAGTAGTAGTATTAGTAGCTCACACATAATAATTATTATTATTAGTAGTAGTAGTATTAGTAGCTCACACATAATAATTATTATTATTAGTAGTAGTAGTATTAGTAGCTCACACACAATAATTATTATTATTAGTAGTAGTAGTATTAGTAGCTCACACATAATAATTATTATTATTAGTAGTAGTAGTATTAGTAGCTCACACATAATAATTATTATTATTAGTAGTAGTAGTATTAGTAGCTCACACATAATAATTATTATTATTAGTAGTAGTAGTATTAGTAGCTCACACATAATAATTATTATTATTAGTAGTAGTAGTAGTATTAGCTCTCACACATAATAATTATTATTATTAGTAGTAGTAGTATTAGTAGCTCACACATAATAATTATTATTATTAGTAGTAGTAGTATTAGTAGCTCACACATAATAATTATTATTATTAGTAGTAGTAGTATTAGTAGCTCACACATAATAATTATTATTATTAGTAGTAGTAGTATTAGTAGCTTTTCCGCTACTACACAATAATTATTATTAGCAGCAGCAGCATTAGCCTGCCACACACACCAGCAGCAGCAGCAGTAGCAGCATTAGCCACACAACCACACAGCAGCAGCAGCAACAGCTCACACACAACAACCAGCAGCAGCAGCAGCAGCAGCAGCATTAGCCTGCCACACAACAACAACCAGCAGCAGCAGCAGGTAGTAGTATTGTAGCCTGCCACATAATAATTAGTAGTAGTAGTAGTAGTAGTAGTATTAGTCACACACATAATAATTAGTAGTAGTAGTAGTAGTAGTAGTATTAGCTCAAGCATAATAATTAGTAGTAGTAGTAGTAGTAGTATTAGCTCACACACACACAATTAGTAGTAGTAGCAGTAGTAGTATAGTATTAGCCTGCCACCACAATAATTAGTAGTAGTAGTAGTAGTAGTAGTAGCATTAGCCTGCCACATAACAATTAGTAGTAGTAGTAGTAGCAGTAGTATTAGCCTGCCACATAATAATTAGTAGTAGTAGTAGTAGTAGCAGTAGCATTAGCCTGCCACATACACCAGTAGTAGTAGTAGTAGTAGTAGTATTAGCTCACACATACATAATAATTAGTAGTAGTAGTAGTAGTAGTAGTATTAGCTCACACATAATAATTAGTAGTAGTAGTAGTAGTAGTAGCATTAGCTCACACATACACTAGTAGTAGTATTAGTAGTAGTAGCATTAGTTCACACATTATTATTATTAGTAGTAGTAGTAGTATTAGTTCACACATAATAATAATAATTATTATTAGTAGTAGTAGTATTAGTAGCTCACACATAATAATTATTATTAGTAGTAGTAGTAGTATTAGTAGCTCACACATAATAATTATTATTAATATTAGTAGTAGTAGTAGTATTAGCTCACACATAACAATTATTATTAGTATTAGTAGTATTAGCTCACACATAATTATTAGTAGTAGTATTAGTAGTAGTATTAGTTCACATAATAATAATAATAATAATTATTATTATTATTATTAGTAGTAGTAGTAGTAGTAGTAGCGTGCGTTTCTTTCCATGAGCGTAAATAGACTATGACTAGGTTTCGAGAGGATTGTTTTTTTTATTATTAAAATGTTGGTCTTTATGTCAATGCATTTCAAACTGAATTAATGAGCTTCTGGCAGTAGAACACAATACAAACTGTCTCAGACGAATCAATAAGATCTGTCGAATCTCTTGCATCACAAGAAAGTGAAATACAGTCTACAGAAAAGGATGAGAAAATTCGCATAGCTAAAGCTTGGATCTTCTTCTTCTTCTTCTTCTTCTTCTTCTTCTTCTTCTTCTTCTATATGCCGTGTTCTTTCAGAACATAGGCGATCATGGCCTTCTACATCTCCCTATCCATAGTGGCTCTTGATATCTCTTCTCCTGTTATCCTGCTCACTCCCCGTTCCACCATCTATCTGTTTGTTAGCGACAAAAAAATGGAGGTACTTATTTTATATTCATAATTTTTAAAATGACTATTAAACTGGCTTATGGAGACCCAAAAGTGTAAAATATTTTTCTTTCCCTCGGCAAAAATCATCATCTAGGTTTTACTTTATCACCAAAACTATCAAGTCGTTATCCTGCAAAAAAAAAAATAATAATAATAAAATGAAAGAAACTAACGATGCTGATGACCTAGCTATGAGTGCAGACACCACTAACAATGACACAGTTCTCCTACATCATCTAAAAAAAACTCCGCGAACGATGTTGGACTCTAAGTCAATGCATTTCAAACTGAATTAATGAGCTTCTGGCAGTAGAACACAATACAAACTGTCTCAGGCGAATCAATAAGATCTGTCGAATCTCTTGCATCACAAGAAAGAGAAATACAGTCTACAGAAAAGGATGAGAAAATTCGCATAGCCAAAGCCTGATTCTTCTTATTATTCTTCTTCTTCTATATGCCATGTCCTTTCAGGACATAGGCGATCATGGCTTTCTACGTCTCTCTATCCATAATGGCTCTTGATATCTCTTCTCCTGTTATCCTACTCACTCCCCGTTCCACCATCATCAAATATGTCATGAATTGATTTTCTTGTCTCTCTTCCCCTCTGTCCATCTTGAAAGCTTCAGGTTCTCCAAACCCTCTTTCCTCGTTACGTGTCCCAGAAACTTCAGGTGTCAGATGCTAAGTATCAGTTTCCTTCTGGTACCTATCCTCTCTAAAACCTCCTGGTTGCTCGTGTTCTCTCAATGGTATCCTCAGTATCCTTCTGTAGAACAGCAGTTCTTCCTTCAAGCGCACCAAAAACGCTATATAATAGTGGTGGATGCATCATGATTGGGTTTCAAGAGGATTGTTTCTTTTTGATTTAAAAAAGAATCTTGACGGATGAGGACGGACACCTCAACTGGAGGCCGTCCGAGCGATCTGGGCGAGCGATGCCTGGATTTGTTTCCAACTGAACCCACTTGCAGTGTTGTGCACCGCTTTATCAGAAACTGTTACCATGTGGTGCACACTTTGCTACGAAGCCTGGTGTACATTTATCAGGCTAGATGTCATAATGGATATATTAGTAATGATGGATATATTGGTATTTGTACATTTGTTCGCTAGCGTTACTTTGTTGACGTGCTGAACTCTAATATATTTTTTTAAATCACATCACCCCAAGCAAGGCATTCCACTGCCACTATAGCGCAGGGGGTTACATAGAGCGATTGGATATAGAAAATGTCAGAAGGAGGGTGATAGACGAGTAAGAAGGTACATAGGAAGAGTGTTGGAAAGAATGGGTGCGAGTTAGTGTGTTAGGAGGTGTCTATTGACCTTACATTTAAACTCCTGGAGGTTGTAGCCGTCGGGGAAGCAAGCATGCGGAAGGGAATTCCACAGGCGGGAAGTGTGAGAAGAATAGATTAGTGACACCCTTGTGCATGAGCTTCCTTTTTTTAAACATACTGTCAGTTTTAGACCCACTGGAGTGACAGGGTGTAATCGATTTCTATTTTTTTCCTCAGAATAGGTCATTTGCAGTGTTGTGCAGTAATATGAATCTATTTTCGGGGTGTATGGTGAAATTTCTTTAACCTTGAAAAATATTGCGTCATCTGTGATTGCATCAGATTTCTATCACGATGTTTTTAAAAATAAAAGTTTCAAATCAGATTAATTAAACTTTAAATCAGCTTTTGTTAAATAAAATTTTAGAAAAGTATATTTCTTTTGAAAATAATTTTATCATGACAGGTTTGTCAATATGAAGACATTGGAATAAGATTTTTGTATCAGTAAAAAACTGATAAAACTTATTCCAATTTATTTAAATTCAGTTTGAAATACAGCAAAGTATTTTGCTTTTTGCAAATATTAAATTTAATAGATAAATTACAACTAATATATCCTCAAGAAGATTTTTCTCTTTTAAAAGTGCATTTTAAATCTTATATATCGCTTTTCTTTGGCGATAAACACAGACACTCACGCGCGTGCACACACACACATATACTAGAAAACGATATATATATATATATATATATATATATATATATGTCAAGAAGTATTATTTTATATATATCAAGATTAACTATATTTATACACACACCCATGTGCAAATTAATTGAAACAAAACGAACAATGTCTTCCTAGGACCTTTCACACTTTCTCTGATCACGTATACGTTGTCTCTTGTCGTTGTTTTCTCTTCCGACGTTACGTTTTGGACTGATTGATAATGTTTGTTTATTCGCCTTGATGACACGAGTGACAGTTGAAAGACTGTCACCAACAATATCCGCGATCACTCTTTAAGAATTGCCAGTGTGTTAGTTCAGCGTTAAAATTTTTTGTACGCTTCCTTGGGGTAACGTCCATTGCACACAATGCCCGTAACACGACTAATCTACAGTTGAGACAATAGTGTCTAGGCGTGAGAGAAATCTGATGCAATCACAGATGACGCAATATTTTTCAAGGTTAAAGAAATTTCACCATACACCTCGAAAACTGATTCATATTACTGCACAACACTGCAAATGACCTAATCTGATGGAAAAAATAGAAATGCATTTTTTAATACGGATGAGGGTGGATTGATGAGGTGTGGATAACTGTCTTGATAGAATAATGTATGAAAACCTTTTTTTTTCTAAGGGGGACATAACATCAATGTTTTGATATATTTTTGAACTACACATTAATCTTTAAAACTTGAGAAAATATTTTAAGCAAACTCATATTTCATGGAATTTTAGCTTTATATTAGGTTGTTGGTTGGTTGATTTGTTTTATGGCAAATCAACACCTCGGCGGGTCATTTATTGCCAACTAATTTTTATTTATTTATTTATTGCTGGTAATACCTTTTTCTTTCAACAATTTATATAAGTTTTTATATGTTTTTGTGTCTAGTAATACTTTTTTTTTCTTTTCTAGTATCATGATTCATTGGGATTTGTTTTTAAGGGCAGGGTCCCCAAGTCCTACCCTGTTATTTAGCCCCATAACTGGAGGGAAGGGACGGATTAATGTCTTTCCCAAGGGTACCAGTGCTGAAGTGAATGCAGGGTATTCAACTGGAATTCGAACTCGGCTCACCGATTTCTCTTTCCGAGCCGATATCCACTGCACCACAACGCACATCCGTCACTAAACGCTTACAGCACCTGGTATTCCCAAGCGGTCACCCATCTAAGTATTGACCAGGCTCAATGTTGCTTAACTTCGGTGATCGAGCGAGAACCGGTGTATTCAACGTGATATAGCCGTAAGCCTTTATATTAGGACCTTTTAGGGTCTTCTCGATGATTTTTCATGAAAATTAATGTTTTATTTATAAAAATTATAAACGCATCATTGAAAGTATTGGCCATCACTAGCCGCTACCTTTTCCCATCTTTCTGGCAGCATTTAAATTCCACGTCAGAAGAACAACATATCTTTTGAGGCTAACCATGAGTCGACCCATTTTCAGCATCTTCATCAGAGTGAAATTGCTGCTTGGCCAAGCCATGACCCATCGATCGAAACAAGTGATAATCCGGCACGGTGGGTGGTTTAGGACTTACAATTTAATCGTTTTCAAGTAGATTTTTAGCCGTTTTACAACATGTGGCCTAGTGTTGTCATGTTGCAAAACCACTTTGTCGTGTGTCTGGTCGGCTTAAACACAACAATTGTAATCGATATTGATCAGTTTTATAAAAGTAAATACATGAACAGTGGGTTTTAATCAACTAGTTCTTTCGCTTCCTTATATATATATATATTGATTGGTATCGGTCGGTTTGAGAAGTTCATAATAAACAACACACAACTGATCCCAACAGATGCAGAGCAGAAGCTTTGAATCGTGGATATTCGGCTTTACCGGGCTTATCCATGATCTTCTACGTTTAGGGTTAACGTCCTCTTTTTCATCGCTGGTCACGATACGATGCAAAAATATTTCTCTTTCGGCTTTTGAAGCAGCTGTTCACACGTGACAAGACTATATTTAACGTATCTAGGCTTCAACTCGCACGGCACCCAATGTCCTTGCTTTTGAATAATTTCTAACGCTTTGAAATGTTTCGAAATCGTTGTGTGATCAATTTCTAGTTATTCCTCAAGTTCAGCTTGCAGCTGCCACGAGTCTTCATGAAGCAATTCTTCCAATTTGTCTTCAAACTTTTTTAGTGCGCCAAAACGTCTTTTTTTATCGTCAGCATCCAAATCATAATTTTGAAGCGTTTAAACCAATCTGTGCATGTTGTTTCTGATTAAGGATGGTTACCTAAGTCTCAACAATAATTCTGTGTGTTTAGCTGAAGATTTCTTTTGAATGAAGTAGTGCATTAAAATTACCCTCGCTTTCTTTGGCACAAAATCCGACATGTTTGAAAATATATGCAAAATATCCGTATTATAATCACTTATAATAAAGCTTTACACACACACACACACACACACACACACACACACACATATATAAATATATATATATAGCTAAATTTAACTGATTGATGATATATTAAACTCCGGGGTCGTTCTGCCTACTCGTTAGGCGATATCAACTAAATTTTGCTAATCATATATAAATTTATCTGCATATATTCTGTACACACACACACACACACACACACACACACACACACACACACACATATATATATATATATATATATATATATATAATTAACTAAAGTATAAAATATGTAATTTAACTGATTAATGATATATTTAACTACGGGGTTGTTCTGCCTACTCGTCAGGAGATATCAATTAAAGTTTACTAATCACATATAAATTTATCTGCATTTATATATATATATATATATATATATATGGGGGTGGAGAAGAAGAGAAAAATTAATAAAAAAACATAAAGAAAAGAGCAAATTTGAATCAATATTGCAATTGCAGATGATGTTTACCTGGCTTTTTGATCGAAAATATCAAGTGCGACTAAAACAGAAGGCTCAAGTGCCTCCCTCCTTTCCTTCCGTCAAACTCACACGCATGTCGATGTGGAAAACGGTTCTTTCTGTTGGTGGCAGTCACGAGTTAGACGTGAAAAAAACAAAAAAACAAAGACCTGTTTCTATCCAATTTCTAGTACAATAACAAGATGCCTGGTGTTTTTTACGAGTGCAGAACATTCTCTCATTCCCACTCCCTATGTCCACCCTGTCTTCACTCACTCTCAAACTCATCACTCTCACTTACTCTCTCACTCACCCCTTCTTTCACTCTCACTCAATCTCCCACTCACTCTTTCTTTCACTCCCACTCCCTCAATCACTCATTCTTTCACTTTCAGGTTTTCCTTCACTCACACTACCAATTACCATCTCTTTCTACCCTCTCTTAATATCTCTCTTTCTCACTTTATGTCGCTCTTATATATTTCTCTTATATGTTTCTCACTTTTATATATTATTTTTATTTATAGTTGTATATTATTTCTTATATATACTATTTCTATTTATATATATACTAGCAGTATAGCCCGGCGTTGCTCGGGTGTAATGAAAGCTTGAAAACTAATCCATGGTTCTGGAGCTCAGACTCTTTGGACGTTGGCACGAAAGACTAAAAAGCAATAGTTGTTTCCAGTTAAAGCGAAACCGTAGACTGAAAGAAAAATGAAATTTTGATTTCCTGGTATCGATATCAAATTTTCTGCACTATTGTAAGAACTGCAACCTTGAAACTTCTGAATATCGTTTCTTATGTCTTTGTCTATGAGCGCATCAAATTTGATTAAAATCCTTCTATAACCCGATTTTTTCGATTATCGATTTCTGATATTTATCGGGGGTACCTCGACACAAAACCTAGCTAAGAACACTCGCAGACGCTTAGAGTAGAACTGTGTAAGTTTTCAAGAAAATCGGTTCAGCCGTTTTGGAGTCTATAGGTAACGGATACACACACACACACACACAGACAAAGTTCCATTTATAAATAAGTTTAGATAATATATATATATATATATATATATATATATATATATATATATTATAAACTAAATGGTATATTTAATATATATTTTAAACTAAATGGTGAAAATTATTTATTTAAAAAATATAAGATGAATTCATGGTTACTTAGAAAATGAAGAGGTGGTCGTTGAAGAATATACTTTTAGATGTTGAACTATAAAATTACAAATTTGCGTGGTGAAAGAAAAGACAGTAATCTGATTGATGTCAAGGCATGCCACTTTTTTCTGAGTAAGATACATAATGGGACCATACATTATTTAAATGAGTGGACAATCGTTTTTAACAACCGGTTGGATTTTTGTGTGTGTGTGTGTGTGTGTGTGTGTGTGTGTGTGTGTGTGTGTGTGTGTGTGTGTGTTTTATTTGATTTTGTACTAACTTCTGAGTAAAGGGGCTGGAATCTTTAATATAGAATCAAAATTAAATAATTATGGTACACGAATGTATATTGTTTCTACAGAAAGATAAGGCCTGAAACCACAAACCCTCAAATTTGGCCAATATTTATTATGACTAAGTTCAAAAGTGAATAAAATGGACCGAACGTGTGAGCAATGACGATGTTTTGGAAAAGGTGGAAACGAAAAGGAAATTAATATTGAGTATCAGGAAGAGACAACTAAAGTTCCTTTAACATGCAATGAGAAAGAAGTGGTTGGAGAACCTAATACTAACAGGCCATATAGATGTAAATAGATATATAGAGAAGCAACTTTTAACAGATGAGATCAAGTCCCAAGTAGGCATCTACGCAGATGACACGACAATATACTCCCGCTCCAGTAAGAAACCTGTCGTGGCGGACAGACATAATCTCACTTGAGCGGGACCTACACTCTGTGGTGAACTGGGGCAAGAAGTGGCTTGTCAAGTTCAATTCCTCTAAGACCAAGCTGTTGTCTGTCAACCATTACAGGCAACCTCTTCTGCCTCCCATAAGCATGGACCAGATGATTCTCCCGGAGAGTAATACACTACGCCTCCTCGGACTTACTCTGTCCTCAGACCTCAAATGGAACCACTATATTGAATCCCTAGCAAAATCTACTGCTAAGAAGATTGGGTCACTATATCGATCCAGGATGTTTTTTCCACCTGAATCCATCCTGCATATATACAAGTCAACCATCCGTCCGTGCATGGAGTACTGCTGCCATTTATAGTCAGGTGCCCCTGCCGTTCTCCTCAGTGTTCTTGACAAGCTCCAAAGGAGAGTCTGTAATGTGATAGGTACTGATCTGGCGACTCGACTGTAGCCACTTTCCCATCGTCGAAATGTGGCCTCCCTCTGTCTCTTCTATAAATACTTTCATGGCTTCTGCTCGGATGAGCTTAAGTCACTGATGCCTCCTCAACAGGTGTTTACCCGTGCAACCAGACTGGCAAATGGGTCCCACCCATTCACAGTCAGGTTAACCAAATGCAGACGACAATTCTACTCCTGCAGCTTCCTCTCTCGCACTTCCCGCCTGTGGAACTCACTCCCGTATTCTTGCTTTCCTGACGGCTACAACCTCCAGAAATTTAAATGCAAAGTTAATACTCATCTATTAACCACTGGCCTCTAGCTCTCTCCCCACCCCTGTATAACCTTCCCTATCTCTCCACGTATGTATCTGTCATCGCACCTGCTTTCTATTGTTCCTTTCTAACTAGGTTGTACTCCTCACTCTTTTCTAATTAATCTTTTTACCTTTATGTAACCCCCTGCACATCAGTGGCATTTCTGCCTTGCTCAGGGTGAAATGATTAAAAAAAAAAAAAAAGTTGAAGGGCCTGAGCAGGTAAATGACAGAACGGGGGTTGCGTGATGTTACGGGACAAAGCGTGCTAAGAGCCATTAGGGATAGGGAGAAGTGGAAGGCCATGATCGCCTACGTCTTGAAAGGACCAGGCACAAAAAAGAAGAATTCTGAAGCATATTTCATGTACGCATAAAAATATATGACTCCGGAATTATTATTATTAGTAGTAGTTGTAGTAGTGACATGCAATTAGGAAAGAGAGCTCGGAGAACCTGATACTAACATGCTAGATAGAGGGGAAAAGAGACAGAGGAAAGAAATGGATAACATATTTGAAGGGCCTGAGCAGGTAGACGATAGAATGGGGGTTGCATGGTATTACAGGACAAAGCGTGCTAAGAGCCACCAGTGATAGGGAGACGTTCCACGATTGCCTACGTTTTGACATGACAAGGCACATAGAAGAAGAAGAAAGCATATTGCAGTTAAGGAAACCAAATAAGTATTGTGTCAGTCATTTATTTTTGGAAAAATATTTTAAGATATAGTCGAGCACAAGTTATAAATGAAACATTGTATTTAATTAAATTTTAAGGAAAATATTTTCGATGTTTAACAATGTTTCAAGCCCTATCTGTAACATCCTTGTTGACAACACAAATATCATAGCATCATCCAAAATGTAAATGCAAAAAAAGCTGGAAATAAATGAAGCATTATTAATAAAAAGTTAAAACACTTAGTAATATCAACTACAAACACGGTAACAACGTGCTTACCGTGTTCGTAACATTAAGTAAACTCACTACTTTACAAACATACATAACACTACATACATTCTTTTACATAAAAAATAAAATCTATCATCGATAATGGCGAAAAGTATAGCCGAAAGCGCCCGGATAAACAAAACATTTAGACAATTTTTATATAATTGATATACTGAAAAGAAACAAATCATAAGATCACATGAAAAATTACACACATATATATAGTTATATAGTTTGCAAATTATGTGCTCTTTGGGAGATTGTATCTCCAACGGATTAGATAATATTTATGTTGGTCATACCACAAACTCGCTTTCACGACGCTTGACACTACACTTGAATGATAATTCTAACAATTTTAGGCATTTAAAACAACATGCCTGGCCACATACACAATTTCGGAAAACTCCAGTTGAAATCACAACTATGCTTAAACAAGAAAACAATAAAGAAAAAAATTAAACCTTCTCGAAGCTATATACATAAAACAGTTGAAACCTAACCTAAACAAGATAAATTATGAAATCTCTAAAAATATCTTTAAATGCCTATAATTAATAACAGCAGCCATTGATTTATTCCAATGACAATCCATAGTTAATATTTCTGTTTTTCACTCTCGCGTGGTCATGCGTGACGTCATGAGCTGTGATGCGACATTCGCTTCCAGCGTCTTAATTGCGCGAGTTTGTTGTCGCTTGGAAATCTTCCATGTGAACAAAAACAGTCTGTAATTATTGTTTGTCCGTGTTTATAATATATAATGTAATTTGACATCTTTGAAAATGGCTTATGTAAGCTGAAATCTTAGATTGGATTATTAAAAAAAATATGCATCAATATTGCAATTTTCTTTCTTTATTTAATGATAATGCTATTAAGCTTATCAGAGAATATGAGAAAAAAACTTACATAAAATAAATAAACAACAATTGTCTATATTATATAATGAAAAATGCATTATTATTATTTGTCTATATTTCTGAGATTAGTTAGTATTTACAGTATTTATATTATCCGGATTATTGTTCTCATCTTTGTTGCCATTTGTACAACGTTTCGGCCGTTATATGCTCCGGCCTTCTTCAGGTGCTAGGAATTTCGAAACGAACCCTTTATTACAATCACTAGAGTATATCATTCTCACTCCTTGCGTAGTAATGCCTCGATTGGAAGTCATGAGTTATCATTACTGCAAAATAAATGCCTTACAAATTCCATAGTATGCCAAGCTACCATCTCAACTACAGAATATTCAAATATTACCAAACATGATATGGAAGTTCTAAGAATATTTTCACGACATATTTTTATCAGCATAAACTATCCTTCAATAATAAAATCTATAGTAACTCAATTTCTCTTTCCAAATCTCTGGCAATTGAAAGATGCAAATAAAACTTCTACCGTTAAATGGAAGATATTAACAAAAGATAGAACATCGTTGCATGAAATAAGTTTTATTTGCTTACAAGAGAAAATCCATAGAATAAAATTCTCAAGAACTAACTTATTAAACCAACGAAATGAAAATACTACTTACTGCAATCATAGGATTATTCATACACTTAAATATTTCGAAAGTTATTTCGATATGTTTGCTATTATATATAAAACTATCTCTTTTAATTATTTATACCTTAAAACTAAACTTATTTAACTGGTACTTTGTTACTTATATTTACTTTCACCGCTATACTTCTAGTATCTAGTACTTCTAGTAATACTTCTAGTATTACTTCTAGTAATAATTCTAGTATCTAGTACTTCTAGTAATACTTCTAGTATCTAGTACTTCTGTTTCTAAAGATCTCACTTTTTTGTCTCATCTATTTAATTTATTTTTATTTTTAGTTTTTAGTTTTTTTTAAAATCATATCATCCCAAGCAAGGCGATAACGCCACTGATGCGCAGGGGGCTACGTAAGGGTAAAAAGAATGGAAAAGAGAAAGCCGGAAACCACATCCTAAACAGGAAACAAGGGATGAGCCTCTTCACCTGTTCAATAGATGTGGGTGGAGTGTGAACAGGGCGATAGCTTAGTCAATATACTCCAATTGAAAAAAAAATAAAAGAGAGTGAAAAGATTGGAAAAGAGAAAACCAGAAACCGCATCCTAAACAGGAAACAAGGGATGGGCCTCTTCACCTGTTCAATAGACGTGGGTGGAGTGTGAACAGGGCGATAGTTTAGTCTATCTACTCCAATTGAAAAAACAAAAAAAAATAAAAGAGAGTGAAAAGATTGGAAAAGATAAAACTGGAAACCGCATCCTAAACAGGAAACAAGGGATGGGCCTCTTCACCTGTTCAATAGACGTGGGTAGAGTGTGAACAGGGTGATAGTTTAGTCTATCTACGCCAATTGAAAAAAATAAAAAATAAAAGAGAGTGAAAAGATTCGAAAAGAGAAAACCAGAAACCGCATCCTAAACAGGAAACAAGGGATGGGCCTCTTCACCTGTTCAATAGATGTGGGTGGAGTGTGAACAGGGCGATAGCTTAGTCTATCTACTCCAATTGAAAAAAAATAAAAGAGAGTGAAAGATTGGAAAAGAGAAAACCGGAAACCGCATCCTAAACAGGAAACAAGGGATGGGCCTCTTCACCTGTTCAATAGACGTGGGTGGAGTGTGAACAGGGCGATAGTTTAGTCTATCTACTCCAATTGAAAAAACAAAAAAAAAATAAAAGAGAGTGAAAAGATTGGAAAAGAGAAAACCGGAAAACCGCATCCTAAACAGGAAACAAGGGATGGGCCTCTTTACCTGTTCAATAGACGTGGGTGGAGTGTGAACAGGGCGATAGTTTAGTCTATCTACTCCAATTGAAAACAAAAAAAAAATAAAAGAGAGTGAAAAGATTGGAAAAGAGAAAACCGGAAACCGCATCCTAAACAGGAAACAAGGGATGAGCCTCTTCACCTGTTCAATCGATGTGGGTGGAGTGTGAACAGGGCGATAGTTTAGTCTATCTACGCCAATTGAAAAAAATAAAAAATAAAAGAGAGTGAAAAGATTGGAAAAGAGAAAACCGGAAACCACGTCCTAAACAGGAAACAAGGGATGGGCCTTTTCACCTGTTCAATAGACGTGGGTGGAGTGTGAACAGGGCGATAGTTTAGTCTATCTACTCCAATTGAAAAAACAAAAAAAAATAAAAGAGAGTGAAAAGATTGGAAAAGAGAAAACCGGAAACCGCATCCTAAACAGGAAACAAGGGATGAGCCTCTTCACCTGTTCAATCGATGTGGGTGGAGTGTGAACCACATCAACAAAATTCTGTAAGGCGATTTTTATTTCTTAATTATTCTTATTTTTCATTTTTTTTTTTTTCAACTCTTCGGTTTTAATACATCGGTTTATGTCTTATTAATTTCCTGTTTGAATCTTTGACATGTCTAGTCTTCTATGAATAAAATTCGCCACAATTGTTTTGTATGGATCTTCACGCGCAATTCTTTTAAAATGTAATAACCCCCCCACTCCACTACCATCATCTAATTTTATGATCGTTTTTACTTTTAGTTTTACTTATGTCTTTAAATCTCCTCATCAATATATATATGACCAAATGAATTAACCACATTTCACTACCTGATGATGGTATATTGAGCACCGAAACTTTATAGCTATTGTGTTGTAATATGCTATAATAATAATAATAATAATAATAATAATAATAATAATAATAATAATATATCTATGCTCTACTTCTGTACTGAGCAATTTTAAAAAGTAAATATCTAACTGTGGAATATACTTCCATCAGTGTAAACCATTTTAATTATATATATATATATATATATATATATATATATATATATATATATATATATATAAACATGTTACGGAAATTAACGAAATTTAACGAAACTTGGTTATAAGCAACCGACAATTTGTAATGAATTATTTTGAACATTATTTTTACCGATACTCGTATTTAAGTAGATATTCTGTTTTTAATTAAACAGTATTTTATATTTATATCTACCGGCCTGATTATTTCACGATAAATTTTTATGACGAAAATGTGTGCTATCCAGCAATATATATATATATATATTGCAAAAAAGTGAAAGAACACGTTGATTAAAAACCCACTGTTCAAGCATTTACATTTATAAAGAGTGCTCGATACAGAGTAGAGCTTAATATTGTAATTTTGTTATTGCAATAGTTTATAAAAGCATGATATCACCACACAAATATTTTCATGTTTCAGAACAAAACTGTTCCTCTTCAGGTGATATGCTAAAATAAATGATGAAAATGATTTATTTTAAAAATATAAGATGAATTCATGGTTATTTAGAAAATTAGGGAGTGGTAGTTGGAGGAATTCTTTTAAGTGTGTCAATTTATTCAATCAAAATTGAGATTTATGTAACCATGGAGATTTAAAATTTAAGTTATGAAAGGGAGCAGGATGGGTTGGATCTCGACATGTCACTTTTTAATTTTGTCCGGGTAAGATACATAGTGGGATATTAGATTTTGTAAATGGTAAACAATAATCTTTGATAGGAGCTTGGATCCTAGATTTTCTTTTATTGAACAATAGATTTTTTTACTAATATCTATGAGTAAAGGGAATAAAATGTTTAGGTCAGAATTAGGATGAAATAATTATGGTATACTTAGTTATATTGTATTAAGAACAACAATTAAGTATTGTGTGGGTCATTTATATATATATATATATATATATATATATATATATATAACACTTTGGTATACTATCCAGGTAAATTCCGATAGAGACGAACTCAAAAGAACTCAATCTTAAATTAATTCATTTACTTTAACAGAGTAATATAATTTAGAAAAGATTTTTAATTTATTACAGTTCCAATGGTTTATACATATTTCACCGCATAATGATGTTAATTGCGTCTCGTCAGACCCGAATCGTACAGCAGTTGATCCTCAAAATATTCCCCCCAAAAATTATTTTACACAGACGCTTACATGTCCATATTTAGAATAAACATTTGTCACGGTTATTTACGAAAAAATTTTCGCTCATTTAAAAAGAACCTCAAAGAATAAAAAAAGTAAAGATAAAGAAAAAGTAAACGATTGATTAATGGAAAGAAGAGAAAAAAGAGAAGAGAATGAGAGAAAAAGAAAAAAGAGAAAAAGAAAGGACAATGAAATACAATAAAAAGAAAATAAACAGTATCCAGAGAAATAAAATGTTAACTTCATGTATCGAAATAGCGTCCCTCACGGCTTGTCTGCTTTCTTAGAAAAACATGACGTGAAAAATTTAACATTGAAATTTAGTTTCAGATATAATGGGATATATTTACGGTACAAAAATAAATTGTACATTATAATTTTAATAAAATTTGAAAAAATAACTACTATTACTATTATTTTAAAAATTCATATTAATTTCAAAATTCAGTTAAAATAATAAAAATTACTAAAAAATAAAAATTATAATTAAATATAGAAAAAGGAAAAGTTAGAAAAGTAAAACCTAAAAAAGAGAGAAAAATAAATAAATAGAAAGAAAGAAACAGAAAGAAAGCAAGATAGAATAGAATCTAAAATAATTCAAAAGAAATGTCTTCGATCGAAACAGACGTCTGTTATGCTAATATTCATTCTTAGAAACGCGATATGGGATTTACACTTAAATTAAAATATACTGACTATGAGGTATTTTTATGGTGAAAAATAAATCATAAATCATACATCCTAACATAGATTACAATATAACCACTAGTAGTAATTTATTATAAATATAGTTAAAATAATAAGTCCTATCAAGAAAAAATAAATAAAATATTAAAATACAATCTTAAAAAACATTTTAAATAATAATTATATTAATAATAATAATAATAATAATAATAATAATAATATGTATGTATGTATCAAATACAATTTCTCTAAGACGTTAATAATAATAATAATAATAATAATAATAATAATAATAATAATAATAATGCTCATTCTATCCAAAAAAAAATAAAAAAAAGAATTTTAAAAATATACCAATAAATACAATAATTATAAAAATAAAAGACATAAAAATAAAAAATATAAAAAACTTTTGTGGTAAAATGATATTACCAGTACATTCCAGACTTTTCCCAAGATACACACCTTTTTAAGTTAAATTAATGTAAATTAATTTAATTTACAATAATTTAAATCACAATCAGAATTTATCTAGATTATTTTATATTTATTTTTATGTCGGCATTTAAATATTAATTCATTCCGCTGATTGAGGAGTTCATTTGGATTATTATATTTTATAATCATCAATTTTTTCTTCCAGGCATGCAATTTATTCTATCCCTGAAATTGTTGGGAGTGTTGTTAAATCTTCCATCTGACCAGTGGGGTATATCCTCCATCTTTGATATTCCACTGGTGTTTAGACAGGGCAGTTTGATGTTTCAAGGATGCGTTTGAAAAGGAGTGTCTGTGGTTCTACAGTCTCTGTTTCCAACTACCTGCAGATATCCCTATATAAACTCTTTTATTGCTAGGGTCCTCCACTGGACAAATAGTGGCTTTCTATATATATATATATATATATATATATATATATATATATAAGCTTATGATACAAAAGGCGTGTATTACAAAAAACTCGTGATACAAAGAGCATGTTATACAAAAGAATGTTTTCCATTCTCGATCTCCACACCATTAAAGTATTAAAAAACACCATAATCATTTTCTAGGTTTCTCTCGTTGAATCAAATGAACATGAAACTCTTATTGGGTATCGGACAGCTTAATACGCTGGGGTAAGGCAAAGTTCTCGGCCTGAGCAAGAGGACAAATTCTGTGGTTTCATCATTTGGTCAGATTTTGGAAAGTGGGGCGGGTTAGAAAGGGGTGTAAGACAAGGATGTGTTTTCTCACCGGATTTATTCAACCTATACTGCTTGGAGGATGTGCGTTGTGTTGCAATGGATATCGGCTTGGAACGACAAATCGTGGAGCCGAGTTGGAATTCCAGTTGAATTCATTGCATTCACTTATGCGCAAATACCGTCAGGAAAGGTATTAGTCCGTCTCTTCCCTCCAATTATGGGTTAAATAACAGGACAGTTTGAGTTCTATATAGGTTTGGTTGGCAACCAGTCTACTGCGGAAAGTAATGGCAACCTACTGTGGGATAATTTTCTGCTCAGTCAGTCATGTCTCTTTCGAGACATGATCGCCCAAGCGTGTATCACGTATGGCAACTGACTGATATTGCTAGACGATTCTGAATTAACTAGAAGTTCTGCCAGGATTTATTAAGGTGGACACAATCTTGACAATATAAGATATGCAAATGACACAGTGTTGATAGCAGACACAGAAATAAAACTACAAAAAAAAAATTGTCATATCACAGGAGGGGATAAACAGAGAAAAAATAGTGCAAGAAATAATTATTAACACTGAGGATATATTAATAGAGATTTATTATACAATAAACCAATAGACAATACACGTACATCAACAAACAATTAACAAGTATAACAACCAAGTAGGCAATGTCGCTATCTAGGACGTATGCGTCCGTCTCGTGAAGAATGCTTCCGTCTTGTGACGTATAACTCTCGTCTAATGACGATGGCATTATTTAGCTGTCCCTCCCAGTAAGGGCAACATGTGACACATGGTCAGTTTATAACTGGGCTTTCCGGGCTGTATGGCCCTGCCAAAAAATGTCTGTCTATTATTCCCCAGTCGTGCTTCTACCCTTCGGCGGAACCACGACCGGGCCACTGCTCTCCGCTCGGAAGCAGAGAGCGCCCTCCGCCCGAAGGCAGAGAGATGACAGTGTCATAAAGCCGTCTAATGACGATGACTTTCTTATAATGACGATGGCTCTCGTATAATCACGATCACTCGCCTGTTCGTTCCAGTCCCCGTCTTTTTAAACCCGGGCCATACCCATTCCAGGGCAGGAGAGGATATTTCTCTGCAACACTTTTGCAAAAGATAAAGAAGGAAAGCGAGAAGAAAGGACTAATTATCAATTTCAAGAATGCAGAAAGCATGGTTGTTTGTAAAAGGATGAGCCAAAAGTGACAATTGCAAGTCGGAGATGCCAAAATCAAACAAATGAGGTAATTTAAATATCTGGGAAATGTTTTAACAGAGGATGGAAAGTGTGACATTGAAATCCGAAGGCGCATTGGGATATAGAAAGATGCCTTCCAAAGCTAAGCAAAGTATTAAAAAGCAGAAAAAAAAACTTCGTCAGAAACAAATAAAAGCGTACTGAACTGTTGCGTGTTATTTGTTCTCCTATATGGCTGTGGATGCTGAACCATCTCCTCAACGATGAAGAAGAGACCAGAAGCAGTCGAAATGTGGTTTTAAGGAATGATGCTGAGGATGTATGAACCGGACACGTGAGCTACGACGACGCATAATAAGGAAAAGAAGGCTTGGAATATCTGATACTCACAGGGCAGATTGAAGGCAAGAGAGACCGAGAAAAACAATGCATAACATATTAATGAGGAAGGAGGGTTTGAAAAATTTAATACTCACAGGGCAGATTGAAGGCAAGAGAGACCGAGAAAAACAAGATATAACATACTTAATGAGGAAGGAGGGTTTGAAAAATTTAATGCTCACAGGGAAGATTGAAGGCAAGAGAGACCGAGAAAAACAAAGCATAACATACTTAATGAGGATGGAGGGTTTGAAAAATGTAATACTCACAGGGCAGATTGAAGGCAAGAGAGACCGAGAAAAACAGGGCATAACATACTTAATGAGGGAGGAGGGTTTGAAAAATTTAATACTCACAGGGCAGATTGAAGGCAAGAGAGACCGAGAAAAACAACGGATAACATTTTTAGAGAGCTTGAGAAAATGGATGACGGAGCAGGATGTAGGAAACGTACTTGGAAATTGTTTTGGCAGAAAAGTGCCAGTGCGACACTGAGATACGCAGGCTCATTGGCATGGCCGAGGACGCATTTCAAAAGCTAACCAGAGAGACTAATACATTACGTTGGAAACAAAGACAAAAGTACTGGACTTTTATGCGATATCTGTTTTCTTGCATGGAAAATTTGAAAGAAAGACTCGAAGCAACAGAAATGTGGTTCTACAGAAGGATGCTGAGGATACCATGGACCGAATATTTGAGCAACAACAAGGTTTGGGAGAGAGTGCAAACGAAAAGGAAACTTGTACTCAGCATCAGGAAGAGACGGTTGAGGTTTCCGGGACACGTAGTGAGGAAGTGAGGCTTAGAAAATCTGATACAAACAGTGTGGATAGAGGGGGGAAAAAAAGGAAAGCAGCGCAAGACATACTTGATAGGCTTGAGCAAGTGGATGGAGGAGCAGGGTTTTGGAGTGATACGAAGAGGAAAAATGTTAAGAGCGACAAGGAAGAAGGGCAAGTAGAAGTCCATGGTCGCTTACGTCCTGAAAGGAGACGGCATATAAAGAAGAAGAACAGAAGACAGAAGTTTATTAAGAGTTACAAGGGACAGGAAATTGTGGAGAGCCATGCTCGTTTACAATCTGAGAGGACATAGCACATAAAGAATAAGCGAGTTACATCCGACACTCATTTAATTTAAAATACTCGGTTTTTCCCCAAGACGCGCAAATACCCTTGGGAAAGGTGTTAATCCGTCTCTTCCTTCCAGTTATGGGTTAAATAACAGGACAGATTGGTTTCTATAGCCTTGGTCGACAACTAGTCTACCGCAGAAAGCAATGGCAACCTACTGCGGGATAATCTTCTGCTCAGTCAGTCATGTCTCTGTCGAGACATGATCGCCCAAGTGTGTATCACGGATGGCACTTAACTGACTGACTGAATATAATAGTTGGAAACAAGATAAAGGCTTATACTGGGCATAAAGTGAGGGACCAGTTTTCTATTGTAATGAAGTAATAAACTGATCCCCCATAATTACTACGTAATAATATAATACATCTCTTCCTCCTCTAGCTATGAGTCAAATAGCAGGACAAACTGGGTTCTATAGCCTTAGCCGACAACCAGTCTACCGCAGAAAGCAATGGCAACCTACTGCGGGATAATCTTCTGCCCAGTCAGTCATGTCTCGACCGAGACACGATCGCTCAAGCGTGTTTCACGTATGGCACTTAACTGACTGAATGTTCAGGATGTGCGTTGTGATGCAGTGGATATCGACTCGGAAAGACAAACCGTGGAACCAAGTTCGAATTCCAGTTGGATTCCTTGCATTCACTTACGCACAAATACTCTTGGGAAAGATATGAATCCATCTCTTCCCTCCAGTTATAATAATAGGGCAAAATGGGTTCTATAGCATTGGTCGGCAACCAGTCTACCGCAGAAAGCAATGACAACCTACTGCGGAATAATCTTCTGTCCAGTCAGTCATGCCTCTTTTGAGACATGATCGCCCAAAAGCGTGTATCACGTATGGCATTTAACTCACTGACTGATGTTTGTTCTGATATCAGGCATACTTTGACTAGATTTGTGGGTTCCTTTTTTAGTTTTTGTTTTTTTCTTATTTTTTAAAATAAAACTTTACCATTTCTTGCCCAGAAACTTTTAACTCGTTTTACAAAAGAATAAAATTAAAAAAAAAATAATGTCAGAAAATATATTAAAAAAAAAATGTTAACTGGATGAGCGAAAGTAAATTGTGTCGCATGTTTTGTACCATAGAAAAAAAAAATGTTGATTGAATATTTGGGGTCAGAGGTCAACCAGACCTGTCAAAGTTGTCGGGAGTGTAAGGGTCGGTCCCATGATGCTATGTTTGTCTTAACCTGGACGCAAAATCCCATAGTGCGTTGTGACTTTTCAACGAATTCCTTTCACTGGAATAGCGGGAAAAGTGAGGAGGGGTTGTAGGAAAAACGATCGCCGAATGGCAAAAAAGGCGGTTTGGGGATGAGACATGAAAATTACAGAGTTGCGAGGACTGGTTGCGCGACGACGCTTTCTATTCAAGAAACGACAAGTGAAAAAAAAGTGTAATTAATCTACAGCAAATCTGGGACGAAAAAAAAAACGTAAAAATTAAATACTTTTTTCGTAATTTTAAGAGTTAATTTTTTTTCTCGACTTTCTCTTTCCCACATATTGTTATAGTTCAGCGATATTAAATATTTTGTCACAATTCCAAATTCCATGATTTGATCATAATGTATACAGGGACCTACACTTGAATATACAGGTCGGTTCAAATGTAAGTGGACAGTAGGCGGGATAGAGTTTTGTACCGGTTTTATTAAGACAGTGGTGTATGGATGTTATGGCTGGGTTGGTTCTTTCACCTAAACATCCAAGACTTGTCGAATAGCTTTCGTCGCTGAAATAAATAGGCAAAGAGAAAAGGAAAGATACAGAGACACTAGAGGGACAGTTTGGACATTGATTTTATTTTTTGATTCCAACGACCTCTTGTTAGGGAAATTCCTTCCCGAACAGTCGGCACGTCTTTACCAGTCAAAGTCCAACGTAAAAAGAGACAGAGTTTATTTTTGGCGCCAGAAAGCCTCTCTTTTTGCGCATGCGTAAATTGTCTTTCATGTCAGAGGACTCCTGGGAGATTTTTATGTTTATTTTATTTTGTACTTTTATTTTATTTTGTATTTTTGTTTTATTTAGTGTTTTTTATTTTATTTCGTATTTTTGTTCAATCCCTACAGGTTTTCATTTTTTCCAACAAAATTGAGATCCTCCACAGTATTCGGGAACTTTACGGGAGTATCTTAAAACTTTTTTTAAGAAATGGATTGGTCAAAGAGGTTCAGTTGATTGGCCAACACGTTCACCTGATATGACCCCAACGGATTTCTTCTTTTGAGGAGTACTTAAGAAGAAAGTTTATAGTCGAAAACCAAGAAATGTTGGTGATTTGAAAAATTACATAAGTGATGTATTTCAAGAAATTGATACACAAAGAGACTAAGACAAAAATGTTTATCGACGCTTAATTGTAAGCTAAATGATTAAATTTACTATTTCCACTAAGAAAATACTCTGGTGTATTTCAAACAGAAATTATATTCATTGGAATCTAAAATTGTGAGTTTTTTTGTTTTTAATTTTCAATTTTTCGGCCATTTTTTGAGCGATCGGCTCATTTGTAAACAAAAGTTAATTTTCGGTTTTACAAATCTTGGAAAAAATAAAATATACACCTCCACTTGTTATTTTTGCAAAATGAGGAAATTTAAAGTTAAATTATTCTGATTTGAAACAACTATTACTTGTTTATCGCAAAAAATTGAGAATAAAATTATTTCTTAATCACAAAGGTTTGACTTGCTAACCTTTAAAGAAGCCGATGACAGCACCTATTATTAATCAATCTGGAAGTATGGTGATCAAAAGATGACATAACCCAGTTTAACCCTTGTAAGAGGAACAACCCTTGAAACATGTGAATGATATGTCTCTTATAAGTTTCCGTAGGAAAAGAACATGTGCAGTTTTAAAAAAATTAAAAATTATTTTAAAGATTTTAATTCTAAATGATTAGCTTTTGAATTTCGATTTGTCAATAAAGTCTATTTTTAATGAATTAATAGCCGAAGAGAGTGAGTAACTGGAAGAAATTAAAAAGGTGTTTGAAACTTTAATTAGCAAAGAAAAAGATGAAAACAATTCTTTTAAAAATTCATTATTCATATATTATTTATAATAATTATATTATTTATAAAATCAATTAGAAATTTATCTACATTAAAAATAGATTAGTTTAATGCATTTTTGATTTTACTATTCAGAGCAAATTTTGGGGGAAAATGGTCTGGTAATTAAAAAAAAATTCCATGATTTAAATGAAATTATTTACGTAATTATTATTTTTAGAAAATCTTCATAAAAATATTTTTTTCATATCTGTTACCCACCCCCGTCCAATTGCTTGCATAAAACTTCTAAAAACACATTATCTATACCAATTTTTAATTTATTAAATGCAGGACTCATTGGAGAATATATATTCCTCCAAGAGTCATGCATTTAACTAATAAATTAAAAATTGGTATAGATAATGTGTTTCTAGAAGTTTTATGCAATTAATTGGAGGGGGGGGTAACAGATATGAAAAAATATTTTATCAAGTATTTCTAAAAATTATAATTACATCAATAATTTCATTTATTTCTGAACGTTTGTACGTTGTGGTGCAGTGGATATCGGCTCTGAATGACAAATCGCGGAACCGAGTTCGAATTCCAGTTGCATTCCTTGCATTCACTTACGCACAAATACCATTGGGAAAGGTATTAATCCATCTCTTCCCTCCAGTTATGGGTTAAATGATAGAACTGATTGTGTTCTATATCCTTGGCTGGTAACCAGTCTACCGCAGGAAGCAATGACAACCTACTGATAATCTTCTACCCAGTCAGTCATGTCTCTTTCGAGACATGATCGCCGAAAGCATGTATCATGTATGGCATTTAAGTGACTGACTGACCTAAAAGTTTCATTAAAATCAGGGAATTAGTTGATTTTTGCAAAAATTTTCAAATTAATGTCTTTCAAGGCAAAAAAACGACTTGCGTAACGTTTTGCTTAATAGTCACATTACGTAAACATAGTGTGAATCGCTGACGAAAAAGAAAAAATAGATTTTAATGAAATTTCGAACTTATTAGAAAGGATAAAATTTTTTGAAATAATGACAACAAAATTTGATCTTTCCTCTTAATAATGGCATCAACATTTTTATGATAAAACTTTGCTTTTATTAAGTTTGAGTCGTTTTAAAATCATACTATGCTGTTTTTTCGGCAACTGAATAGAGGCACCTAGAGAGAGAGGGGTGGAGAGGAAAAGATAAATGTGGGGTAAAAAGCTAGATTTTGGGAGAAAGAGAGAGGAATATAAATAGCGAGACAAAGACGGTATGTGTCTACACGTTGTTCATCTCCACAATCTTAACGAGAAATCCTGTCCTGTTTCCGAGTACACCCTTGTATAGCAACGAGGCAGTGGCCCTTGACGTTAGGTGACCTCAGATTGGGTCACCGGCGATTCTCGGTCAAGCTTCGGTAACTGCTGGGCTAAACAGCGGCGTTGAGGTGTGGCGAGTAGCGGCCCTTCGGAACAAAGTCCCACGTGCCGTCGGCCTGCGCTTAGTCAAGTGGAACATCTTAGAAAAGGAAACGGCACGAAGAAACAAATAAATAACAAGAAAACATAAGAAACTCCAAGGACGACCGATTCGTAAGCGAAATGAAGAAGCTTGATAAAAAGGAAGCAATAAAACGATTAAGAGGAGGAGAAAAAAAGCCGCGCACCTTGGAGATATTTTAGGAGATTAGATAGATAGATAGATAGATAGATAGATAGATAGATAGATAGATAGATAGATAGATAACTAGTTCTTTCCCCACCCCGTATATCCTTTCCTTTCTCTCCACCTTTGAAAGTGTCATCATTGCATTCTCATCCTTCTATTGCTTTGTATTTGTAACTGGTTCATCTTCCTCTTCACTCTCTTCTAATTAATCTTTTTACACTTATGTAGCCCCTTGCACATCAGTGGCATTACCGCCTTGCTCGGGGTGATACGATTAAAAAAATATAGATAGATAGATAGATAGATAGAGACAAAAACTATATATTATTAAATTTAAGAATAAAAATCTATTAAATAAAAGTAAGGAAATAAATGTCATATGTCAGTCAGTTAAGTGCCATACGTGATACACTTGGGCGATCATGTCTCGAAAGAGACATGACTGACTGGGTAGAAGATTATCCCGCAGTAGGTTGCCATTGATTTCTGCGGTAGACTAGTTGCTGACCAAGGTTATAGAACCCAATCTGTCCTGTTATTTAACCCATAACTGGAAGGAATGGGCGGATTAATACCTTTCCCAAGGGAATTTGCGCGGAATTTGAACTCGGTTCCCCGATTTCTCGTTCCGAGCCGATATCCACTGCGCCACAATGCACATTGCAAAATGTTCACCTTAGAATATGGTTAAAAAGATTCTTTCAATAAAAATATCTATTAGCTTACATATATTTAATAATTCTTTTATGTTATGAAATAATAATAATTAAAGAAAAACTGAGATAATTTAATAGATATATTAAATTTTAATAATGAAATAGATATTAAAATTTTGTATTAAAATATTAAAAATTGTATTAGAATATAATAGATGTTAAGTGCCATACGTGATACACGCTTGGGCGATCATGTCTCGAAAGACTGGGCAGAAAATTATCCCGCAGTCGTTTGCCATTGCTTTTTGCGGTAGACTGGTTGCCGACCAAGGCTATAGAACCGAATCTGTCCCGTTGTTTGACTCATAGCTAGAAGAGAGAGAGAGGAGTGTATTATATGATTACGTAGTAATTAAAGGGGGATCAGTTTATTACTTCGCAACAATAGAAAACCGATCCCCCAGTTTATGACCAGTTGAAGCCTTAATCATGATTCCAACTATTATATTTAGTCAGTCAGTTAAGTGCCATACGTGATACACGCTTGGGCGATCATGTCTCGAAAGAGACTTGACTGACTGGGCAGAAGATTATCCCGCAGTAGGTTGCCATTGCTTTCTGCGGTAGATTGGTTGCTAGCCAAGGATATAGAACCCAATAATCTGTCCTGTTATTTAACCCATAACTGGAAGGAATAGACGGATTAATACCTTTCCCAAGGGTATTTGCGCGTAAGTGAATGCAATGAATTCAACTGGAATTTGAACTCTGCTCCCCGATTTCTCGTTCCGAGCCGATA